>JANHZT010003433.1:468879-488773 GCA_032468215.1 Stegonotus admiraltiensis | reverse complement strand
TTTTGAACCATCTGACAGCTGATTTTCGCTGTCAGCGGTTCCTACGAAGCTACGGGGCTAGCGCTCCAAAAAGGAGCGTTGCCACCGGAAGTCTCCTCATGTTGTTGTTGTTGTGAAGAAAATAGGACAAGGAAAGTGAGTTGGATATGTTTGCGCCTTGAGTTAATTCGTAAAAATAATGAAGGCAGGACGCAAACAAAGACATAAGCATGCAGTACTGTTACAAAGTTGTTTTGCTTCAACAGTCCATTGATTGCTTAAATAAATATTTTCTCAATGATTCAGAATAATGATGTCTGCATTATTTTGATCCTTTTTGGTTGATGCGTCTGTCTTGCCCTGTCTAGGCTTGCACATTGGCTCGGAGAAATGCAGATGTGTTCCTGAAATACCTGCACAGAAATAGTGTCAATATGCCAGGGATGGTGACTCACATCAAGGCTCCTGAACAGCAGGTCAAAAGTGAGTTTGGGGTGTTTTATTAATATAATATTAGCAAACATTTTGTATGTCTATTGTTATATGGGCTTATATTATATATCTGTGCATGATTTGTCCTTTAATAATTTCTCACCTGGCAGATATCCTGAATGAACTTTTCCAGAGAGAAAATCGTGTCCTACACTACTGGACAATGAGAAAACGACGCCTTGACCAATGTCAGCAATATGTAGTCTTTGAAAGAAGTGCTAAACAGGTCAGGGTCTGCCTTTATTGATATAGTTGAGTTGGGATGTTCATATCTTCTTACAACTCTTCCTCCAGCTGTCATTCAAATTAACCAACAAAACGTCATGTCACTTACATTTTTTTCAGATATGTCCCGTCCCCAACCACCTTCAAACATCTTCCTCCCAGATTCCTTGTCAAGCAAAACGAAAGTTTAACGAATACCTTTTAGCATTCTGTGCAACACAAAAGAAAAACAACAGAAAATCAGTGGACCTCCTTCCATTCTATATATTCATAACAATATTAGAGATACAATCACAGATTTTACACACATGCGCGCGCACACGCGCACACACACAGAGCCATCATTCCCTCCTACATAAAAATGCAGGATTGTTTACCTCTATCTATCTATTGGAAAAGAAAGAGATGACTTTTAACAATTTTAGAGTGAGCCAGTTTGGTGTATTGATTATGGCATCAGATTAGAAATTGGTAGAAAATGAGATCAAGTCCCACCTTAGACTTGAAGCCATTTGAGTGGCCTTGGGCCAATTATATTCCCTCTCAGCCACATGAAGAAGACAATGGCAAGCCACCTGTGAAATCTTGCCAAGAAAACTGCAAGGATTGCCCTGGCAAGTGCTATGAATTAATATTGCCTTGAAAACATACCCCACCCCACAAAAAATAGGAGAATGGAGAAAAGAGATGGAGTGAGCAGTGTTTCAAACAGGGAAAGTAATTGGTTTTCTCATACATTAAGAGCTGTAGCACTGAGATGATAGTGGTGCCTCTTGCTGGTATCTTCAGACTAACCCATGTTGGAGAATTCTTTTGGGATAATTATGAACGAGATATAGTAGAAGAAGAAAAAAGACTTGGGAGGAATATGTGCAGGTAGTCCTCAACTTAGCACCAGTTATTTAGTGACCATTCAAAGTTATGACCGACCCCAAAAAGGGACAACACAGCTGCATTTTTGGCCATTTTCAGTGTCCTGTGATCTCATGATCGTGTTTTATGATGGTTTTGCCAAAACCTATCCAATTTTCAGCAAAATCACACCCGTACCAAACAAAGTGTTCGCACTTATGACGACCTCATTCACTTAACGACTGTCACAAAAAATGTAACATTGGGTTGGTTTTTATGACCATCATGACAATTGACCATAATGGGCAGACTTCAGTCATCAGTCAGCTAGCTGGGATATTGCTGTGCTTATTGAGAATTTATCAACTAATGAACAATTGTTGATTTCAGTGATTGTTTTTTGTCAAAATCACTTTCCAGTTACTTGTATTGCACTTCAGTTACACTGTAATTTATATTCTGCTGCTTTTCTGTATACTTTTTCTGTATACTAGTATATTCTGTTTTGCTTTGGCATCACAACTAATGGAATTGGCTGTGCACTGAGCATTTTGTAAAGATTAATATCTCATCTTTTATGTTAGGGGGAAAATGCATACCAGCCCTAAATGTATTTAATTAGAAGTAAACTCAGTTGAGATAATTATGATATTTTGTCCCCAGATAAATTACTTCAGACTGTGATCATAATACAATTTGAATATTTTTGAACGATACAAGGGAGAAAAAGGACATGACAAAAATTCCCAGAATTTTGAAAAAATAAGCTGTTGTTGGGAAATGGTCATGTTGCTTCTCCTAGAATAAGTTATTTAATATGTCTTCTTTAATTGTCTTCTTAGGCTCTTGAGTGGATCCATGATAATGGAGAGTTTTATTTATCCACACACACTTCCACTGGCTCTAGTATCCAGCATACTCAAGAGCTCTTGAAAGAACATGAAGAATTCCAGATAACTGCAAAGGTAAATGTAATACTGTACACATTTAGGTTTTCTGTCATATCACTGTATCTTGAAAAAGACACCAATTTGGCCCCAGTTTGGAAAAAGTGGGTTAAATCCATCTCCCATGCCATATAGTGATCCTGCAAACCTTACTATTTAGGATAAATCTAATGTGTTACATTCGGGATCTATTATAATTGTAGGAGATTAGCATTTATAGTTTCTACCAAGTCTATAAAATACTTGGGTTTACTCCTCTTCCAATGTTTGTCACAGTATGTTGAATTAAATATGTTAATCAAAAATGTGTTAGGAAAACTAAAGCCCCTAGAGTATTTTTTGGCCAAATTGCATTTACCTTGTGAAGATGATGACTTTAATCTACCATTGACCCTTTATTCTTACTTCTATATGCTTCTGGGATGAGGCTTACTTCGATTTCCTCTTTGGGCCCATTTGTAAAGCAGATGTGTAAAACCTTTTAAATCTTGGTTGAAGCTATAACATCCTAAATCAGGATTTTTATTTCCTGCTTTGAAAGTTGTTAAGCATATTTGGTAATTGAGAAGTTGTTGTTTGGCACATGAGAAGTTGTTATTATGGTATAATTCAAATCTGAATATAATGGAGAAGATGTGTTACTGAAGTGCCTAGGCATTGTATGGTCTACATAGAATAACAGAGTTGGAAGGGACCTTGGAAGTCATCTAGTCCAACCCCCTGCTTCAGCAGGAGGCCCTATTCCATTTCAGACAAATGGCTGTCCAGACTCTTCTTGAAAGCCTCCAGTGATGCAGCACCCAGAACTTCAGAAGGCAAGCTATTGCACTGGTTTCTCAAATCAAAATTTCCTGTTGCAAAATGTGAAATATGACATTAGGCTTTAAAAATGAAAATAGTTTAACGGAAATTATTATTTTTAGTTGATTACCCTTAAAGTATGTTTTAAATGGGGTGGACACTAAATCTCTTGTGTTGGTGATGTAAGAAATTTGAAGTTTCTTTAATCCTGTAGATTTTGTCTTGTTCTATGATATAGCTTTATTTTGGTTTCAAGTTAATATATATGTTATAATTTGGGGAATTAGATTTAAGGATCTCGGTAGGATGCAGAATTATATTCCTAAAAGATAGGATTTGTCAAAGAGTTTTCGCTTTATCAGGCTTGGGGTGTACCAAAGAGGATAATCCTACATAACTAGAAAGAGTATAAGAGGATATGAGTTTGTTGTCTATTTTTTAAAAGTGCTTTAAAAATGAAAAGACACATTACTTTATGATCCAGGTTTGATGACAAGCTTAGTGACTGAAATAATTTCACGTAGATCTTTATACTTATATAGATATTTTCTTTTCCATTCCAATTGTTGGAGTTTGGGTTTTGTTTCATTTTGCTTTTCCAATTATGTTTAGTTCATTTAACCACTATAATTTATTTAAGGTTTTTTTAATTGTATCTTCATTATTCAGTGCAGACTATTTTCTCTTGTATTGTACTATTTTAGCAATTTAGATAATTGATAGGTATTGGCCTGCTTGGATCATAGTTTCTAATAAAAGAGAAGTTAACCTAGCTTATTATAAGCTTTGGAGCCTTGAAAATATCAGTATTTGTTTAACTCGTGCATACCTAAAAGTAAAAAAAATGGAATGCCTAAAAAATCCCTTTCTTGTGGCTAAAATAAAATACACGTTTGGTTTTAAAACCATGACATTCCAAAATATATATTTAATTATTGAACAGCAGTACTGAAATGATGTCAGCAAAGTATCAGTAACATGCCTGAGGAATTCTGTAATCCAAGTGGAAATCATCTGCCTTTTTCTACTACTTTGTGAAGCTGCTGGTAGAATCTTATATGTCACAATTTGCTTTTCATTGGTTAGTACAGGGGTCAGCAACTTGTGGCTCTGGAGCCACATGTGGCTCTTTCATCTCTCTGCTGCGGCTCCCTGTTGCTGGTCGGCTCCACAATTGATAGGGTTTTTGGTTAGGACAGGTGGAGGAAAAAGGATGCCGTGCTAAGAGGAGACTCTATGGTGGGGGAACCAGACTTCTGGTCAGCAGAGGAAAATGGACGCCGCACTAGGAGGACACTATTTTATTTTATTTTTATTTTATTTTATTAAATTTCTATACCGCCCTTCTCCCGAAGGACCCAGGGCGGTGCACAGCCAACGATAAAACATACTATATAAAAGTTAAAAAAGAATTAAAACAGATTAAATAAATATGGCCCCATAAAATTTAAAACACCCCAATAAAATCCGAATACAACGACTAAAAAGAGGGTTACGCCAGCCCAGCTTGATGAAATAAAAAAGTTTTGAGGGCATGGCGAAAGGTACGGAGATCTGGGATCCGTCGTATCTCCGGGGGCAGGTCATTCCAGAGGGTAGGTGCTGCCACAGAGAAAGCCCTCACCCTGGGAGCCGTCAGCCGGCATTGCTTGGCTGACGGCACCCTGAGGAGCCCCTCTCTGTGGGAGCATACTGGCCGGTGGGAGGCTATCAGCGGCAGAAGGTCCCGTAAATATCCCGGCCCTAAGCCATGGAGCACTTTAAAGGTGGTAACCAACACCTTGAAGCTCACCCGGAAGACCACTGGGAGCCAGTGCAGCTCAAGCAGGAGAGGCGTTACATGGGAGCGCCCCGTCGCTCCCATAATCATCTATGATGGGGGAATCATCTATGATGGGGGAACCAGACTTCCAGTCAGCTCCAGAATTGAATGGGGGCTTCCGGTTAGGACCTTTGTGGCTCTTTGAGTGTTTAAGGTTGCCGACCCCGGGTTAGTATTAAATTACTCTATGCACAAATGATAATAATAGATTATGTTCACTTAATGATTTTGAGAAAGTATATGCTGGTGAATAAACTTTAATTATGGAAAGTTCTGGATAAATTTAGTTTTGAATGATGGCTGCTCAGTGGCAGGAAGAGTAACACATAAGAATAAAGTAAAGCACAAGTGAGTATTAAAGAATACTCAGCTAATACATTAACACCAAAGAGAAAAAAGTGAAAATATGTGATATGCATATGTGATGTCCACTTGGTTGTATAATGTAGGTTTGTTGTGATTTTCGATGGTGACTGGTTAAAATTGTGAACACATATGCATTTTCATATGTGAATAATGCCTATGACAACCTGGATGATTTGCAGCAAATTTTAGATACAAGAAGGATAATGGATTTGAAAGTTGATATATTAGAGACCAGAATTATTGTGATTGATGGAGAAAATAGATGGAGACATTTTAAGATTAACAAATGTTAGCAGAAAGATGGTGGGTAGTATATGCAGTATGTTGTAAAAAATGAATATTTGTTTAAAAGGTCACCATTTATGAAATATGAATATGTCAAGAAAAAAAACCATAAAAGTAAGTTGAATGCAGTGGAGGTGATATCTTTAAGTGTGTGTGCTAAAATAAGAAAAAAAGGGTCCAAAATGTATGGGTATTAATTGCATATTGATTAAATGTCCACATTGAATAAATGAGATGATTTATGAAGATGGGGAATGGGTCTAGAGGAAAACAAAGAGTGAGAAAGTTTGAATTAACTGGAACAGATAAGATCTTGAAAAAGAGAAAGAAGAGTTTAAAGAACAAAAGACAGTATATGAAATTATGGTTCATTCCAGTCAGCTAGATGTTGAGCTGGATTTGGTAATTTTGTCCGCCTATTGAGTCCTTACCGAGGATCTTAGATGGTGAGATGTGGCTCTCGGATGGTGTTACAGATATTGTTGCAGGATGAAAGCTTGACAAATTCATTACCAGTCAATTGTAAAAGCCAGCTTTACTTGGAAGCTGGCTTTTACAATTGACTGGTAATGAATTTGTCAATGCCAATAGTGTTCAAATGGTACTTCAGTTGTTTTGGGATTACACCCAAGTTGCCTATTACTATTGGCATTATCTTTGCTTTCTTTTGCCACAGACGGTCTGTTTCTATTTGCAAGTCTTTTAACTTTGTTATCTATTAATATTAATTAAATCTGCATATCACTTAACTGACAATGACTCTTGGAGTCTCATAACAATCAAACAAAGAAATTACCAAAATAATCAATAAAAATAAAGATAAAAGATGACAAATGTGTTGGAAAAAGGGGGTCTCACTGTCCTTCGTCAAAGGCCTGGGTAAAGAGCCAGGTCTTCACAGACTTCATGGCTCTTCTGAATAACAGCAGGGTGGGAACTACCCAGATCTCAGAAGAAACCATGTTCCAGAGGACAGAGAAGGCATGCTTCCAGGGTCCAGAACCCAAAGCCTGCCAGTATGGTAGAAGCAGGAATGATTGGTAAAGACAGAAAAGCATGGATATGCACAGAGAATGTTGATGTTGTAAAACTAGTATTAGGTATGCTTCCTTTTCTTTTTTTTTATCTCATGCCTTTCATTTCTTCTATTTATTGCTTTTTACTGTTTTTCTGCATCTGCAGAACAGAGTCCCACGCTCTAAGCCAGAGGTATTAAATTCGATTTCATTGAGGGCCGCATCAGGGTTGTGTTTGACCTTGGGGTGGGCGTGACCAGGGACTATGGCCAGCTCAACATCACTCGTGCCGGAGGCACCTGTGGTGGCCAAGTGCTAAGGCAGGACTTCCCTCAGACCCTCCATTTCATTATAATCTTCCTTCCTTCCTTCCTTCCTTCTTTCCTTCCTTCCTTCCTTCCTTCCTTCCTTCCATCCATCCATCCATCCATCCATCTTCCCCTCTTTCCTTCTTTCTCCTACCTTGCTTTCTTCCTATCTTTCCTTCTTTTTCTTTTTCTTTCCTCTTTCCTTTTCTCCTTTCCTGTCCCTTCTTGGATGCTCAAATGCTAAGGGGGAAACATTTCTTCTTTTGTTTTGTTTTGCTTTTAGTTTGTTTTGCTAGTCCTCTGCCAGCAAAATCGGAGCCTGGGGGGGGGCAGCATGTGGCCCCCTGGGCCCCATTTTTTGCTGTGACAGCCTCTTGCACAGCCCTCTGCCAGTAAAAATGGAGCTGGGGGGGGCATTTTTGCTGGCAGAGGGCTGCAAGAGGCCGTTGTAGCTGAAAACGGAGCCTGGGAGGGCAGCTTGCAGGCCTTGAGTTTGACACCCCTGCTCTAAGGGGAGTGCTCAGAGCACTTCTATAACAAAATGAAATAAATGTGGAAGACTCCTGCCATCCTGTAAGTAGATCAGATTTTTTTTCAGCCTAATACTAATCAAACTTCCTTTCTGTTAGCATTCATCTGATCATCAATCCCATTTAGAGTGATACATCCCAACAGAATCTGTGACACAATTTTTTTACACTCATACTGTAGGGGAAAATAGGACTGTTAGTGTTACATTACTCTTTGAATACCATATACTTAGGGTATTATCAAACTCTCTGCTACTATAAAGACTGAAACTTCTTGAGTTCTTTATCAATAACATGTGGTATTATAAATTGGTTTTTTAGCATGATGAGGCATACTTGTGTTTTCTGGATGGTTAGGTAATTCCCAGACACAGTAGTAGTGCCAATGCATGAGGCTATCCTAAATTAATTCTGTCTTCAGGTCCTTACTTTGCAGAACCCTAAAAGCTAGAAATGCAAAAAATGTTACAATGATCCTGATAATTCTGTTCAAGTACCAAAAAACTGTTAGCATGGAAACAGAATATTATCTTCTATTTATAGCGTGAAAAGGCTGTTATTCATTAGAGGCACTGAATGTCCACTCTTACCGCCTTCCCATCTTTCGTGTATCCTATAGCAAACCAAAGAGCGGGTGAAGTTGTTGATACAGCTAGCTGATGGCTTTTGTGAAAAGGGGCATGCCCATGCCGCAGAGATTAAAAAATGTGTCACAGCAGTGGACAAGAGATACAGAGACTTCTCTCTGCGTATGGAAAAATACAGGACCTCTTTAGAGAAAGCTCTAGGAATTTCTTCAGATTCCAATAAATCGGTGAGTGTTGCATTTTTATTTTTATTTTTGCTTGAAGTAATGTGGAATGGCTTAATCTGGCTTCTAGAGTTTCTATCTAGATTAAACCCCTTTTTTGTGTTTGTTTCTCCTTGTCTTCGCTGATTTTTATGTCATCTTCCCTTCCTTAATTTAGAGTAAAAGCTTGCAACTGGATATAATCCCAGCCAGTCTTCCTGGGTCAGAGGTGAAGCTGAGAGATGCTGCTCATGAACTTAATGAAGAAAAGAGGAAGTCTGCCCGCAGGAAAGAGTAAATCATTTGTCTCCTCCTAGCATAATGCATGTTTATCCATGCTTTGGACTTGTGTGTTATTTTTAATCTATTTAGTTAGGTTGTTGTGCATTCATAGCCCCAGCCAACGTATCATTAATATGTCACCAAAACATTCTTTTTTACATTTATGTAAATTATGTACATTAAACAATCAAGGGAAAAAGTAACACATGCTAGTCTTGGTCCATGTCAGAGTATACAATATGTCATGTTTTCCTCCCTCCTCCTCACTGCCTTTTCCACTTGTCCCTTTCCACTTCTCAGCAATGACTCTATATGTTAAAAAGAAAATGAGAATATGGATTTTAAATTGTGCATTGCTATTTGATAAGTCTGAGGCAAGGCATTTTAAAATAGGCTGATCTCTTGAATGTCCAAAAAAGAATGTAGAATATTTTTTTCTAAGATTCAACAACAAATAAGAATGAGCAAATGTACCCTTCCTTTAATGACCATCTGTCATTTTATTCAGTGTTTTTATTGCTTCCTTTAGTCATTACTTAAAGCATAGATTAAATTGGAGGACAGAATGCTTCAAAGATGAGACTTAATATTTACTTATGCAAAAACAATGTTAAATCATTTTATTATCATTTTTACTGACCTTAATAGTCCACATTTTTTTCTAGTTGCAGTTCTCATCCACTCTGTGCTCCTGAGCTCATCAAATATATTTTACTATGTAAAATCCCTGCCATGTATCTAATTTCTGTTCAGAATGATATATGATGAAATGAATAGTCTAAAGTTGTCTCTCTCTCGTGTGTATGGAAAGGTTCATCATGGCTGAGCTTATCCAGACAGAGAAGGCTTATGTAAGAGATCTCCGGGAATGTATGGACGTAAGTTCTTGTTTCCAAGCTACATGTGGATTCTCAAATAGATTTTATATTGTATGATCTGTAACTATAGAGCTAAGTTGTGCAGTACTGTATCAGAAGTAGACATGTTTGTCAATTAAATCAAGAATTGCCAATGCTGGTTTGATCAGCTTCTTGTTTTGCTCTTTAAACGTTCCTATGTTGATTGAACAGGGACAATAGCATATCTGTTCATTTTCAGGCACAATGAACTGGTTGCTGCTTTTGTTAAGCTTTTACTGTTTTGTTGAAGGGATAATGTTCTATTATTGCTTCCACTGTTACACTGCACATTCGAGAACTGGCTTATTCTCTCTGAACAGAAACTCCTCTCTTCTGTATTTCAGGGTCTGGTTTTAAACTGTTAGTTTTTCATTGACATGTTGCACTTGTTAGGCTCCCGTGATTATAATACCAAAGAATGGTATTATACAAATCTAAAATAGACATTTTATAAAATCCAGTATGATTTTGCATATATTAGTTTGAGGATGGTTGGTTATACCTAGATCATTGTTAAACCAACTTCGCTTCTCCTCCTTTTTTTTTTGTTTGTTTCTTCTTCTTTTTTTTTACCAGACATACCTTTGGGAAATGACAAGTGGTGTTGAAGAGATCCCACCTGGTATTGTCAACAAAGAGCACATCATTTTTGGAAACATGCAGGAGATCTATGAATTCCATAACAAGTGAGTGAAGAGAATCACCCATGATCCTGCTTTTAGAAAAAAAGTGTGATATGTCTTCTGATATATTAAATGAATATATGGTTTTCTTTTGCTACTGCAGATTGAAGGTTGAATGAGTGGAGCTTGACAATTTTCAGATTAGCTTTGTTTTATTCTGGTTTTCTATTTAAGTAGATCTTAAAATGGACTTGCTTTATTCTGGTCTGGAAATTTCATGTAAATAGGTTGATCTAGGTTGTTCAGCCACCCAGACAATGAGTTGTTTTGGTTTTGTTGCATAATACATAAAACTGATAAATAGAACACATCAGCTTTTATCTGTGAGATGACTGATAATGCTAAATATGATCTGAGAATAGCATTAAAGCCTTAATTCAGACTTACTAGATCACATAGTCTGAATTCAGGATTTATTTCTCACTAGATGCGCATAAAAATTCTCCAGACTCACTAGATGCACATAAAAATTATTCTGTGGTGTCTCCCGCACTAACTCTCCTTCCCTTAATAAGGATCCCTAAATTTGATATATCCTGTTTCTCTCTTAATATTTGTGGAGTCTAAAATTTTCTGTGAATAAGTAACAGATGAAAAATCTATTACAACCAGCCTGCAAGCATACCTGCAAAACACAATACTTTGTTTGCAAGAGCCTTATTTAATACATAATTGTGTCTGCATAGAGTGCAAGATGGGGAAAAGCAATTGTTTTACACTCTGAAGCCCCCAACTGTTGTAATTCTGAACTCCACACACAGTCATCTCCTTTGAATTTGTCTCACTAGTCCATGTGAACATTAGGTACCGTATTTTTTGGAGTATAAGAGGCACCTTCCACCCCCCCTAAAAAAGAGGGTGAAAATCTGGGTGAATCTTATACTCCGAATGTAGCCCCGCCCCGCCTCACAAACGGAGACTTCAGAGGCTGAAATAAGCCTCTGAAAGAAGCTTCAGAAAAAAAGCCTCAAAAACGAAGCTTCAGAAAAAAAGCCTCTGAAAGGCTTTTATCTAAAATAATATGGCAAGCAACAAAAGAAGAATCAGTAAAGGTTCTAACCAAACTATGCTAACAAATCTGGAGAATGACACAATAACCAATATATCAGAAGAGGTTAATCTATATACCAATACCAAAGAAAGGAGATTGAACAGATACTCCTTCTGAATAAAAGCCTCTGAAAGAAGCTTCAGAAAAAAAGCCTACAAACAGAGCTTCAGAAAAAAAGCCTTTTTGTCTGAAGCTCTATTTTGGAGGGTTTCAGAGGCAGGAAAAAATGTTTTTTCTGAAACAGAATTTCAGAAGTTTCAGAGGCAGAAAAAAAAGCAAGGCACAGAGCTCACAACCAACGAACCTGTTGCTAAAATTTACCTGAGAACAGCTGATTGGGGGTATTTCGGGAGGCCGATCCACCCACCAATCAGCTTTTTTCTTATTTTCCTCCCCAAAAACCAAGGTGCATCTTATACTCCGGTGCATCTTATACTCCAAAAAATACGGTAGTTCAAAATTTCCTTATGTGAAAAATGTCTATGCTACATATATTGCCCAATGTTTATGGTTAGAATTATGGCTACATCAGTTCTCAATATGTAATGAAAGGAATTTTATTTTTTATATTGTAATTATTGTATGGAAAAGATGTTTAGGCATAAAAGAAATCAATGAGTGTCCAACCACATCTTAAGTCATTAGAACTTGCTAAAAACTGAAGACTTTTGGGGAAGAAAGGGTAGACTGATTTTGTGGAGCTGCTGATTGTTGCAGAATAAAGAGCCAGCAAGTGGACCAGTTTTTCGTAATCCCTCTCCAGACAAAATAGAGGACTGAGATCACCCACAAGTGTTCCAGGCAGTTGTTCCTTGCAAGGAGATTCCAAGACAGCAGTTTACAATAGTTTTAGAGCTCTGAGAGATGAGGACCAATAACTGTCTTGCTCAAACTGTCTTTGAAAGGACTATGGATTTGCATACTTTCTTTTCTAATTACTTTTGGAAATTGCTTGTTAACTGCTTTCTATCGGGAGTCTTTGGACCTACAGGTTTTACAGCCCTGGATGTGATGGAATGTAGTAGGCTGGATTCCAAGGAAAGAGGGAATGTATTCCAGAGGAATAAGAAATAATTCAGTCCAGATATTTTGTGTGAGAGAAAGGGTGAAGTTAGCCCTTCCCTAAAGTTTCTCAGAGTATATGGTAGATATAGATATAGAGTATATGGTAGATATAGAGTACTTAGCCTGGCAAGATTCTGTATGTAAGTGTGGAAACAATAAAGTCAGCTTGGAAGAATCACCATGTGTTATTCTTGGTTTGGGGCCTGCCTGACATAAGTGAGTTTTCTTCAATCCTTAAGGAAAGAAGTTTTAAATACAAATATAAGGAACAAAAAAAAATCTGGAATAAACAGCAAAAGGGTGATATGAAATTTTGATTTTAAAAAGATACCAATGGACTAAAAGTCCAAAATATTTGAAATAAAATTTTGGAATTATAAAGAATCTTTCCCATGGGGAGATGCTTTTGTTTTGAATTCTGTTAATTTTTTTTTAATCGGATACTAGAGGGAACAAGTTTTACCTGACATGATTGAGATTTGAAAGTGGATTTAAAAATGACGTGGAAAAAGATATTACACTGGAGGTACAAAAGAAAATGTCTGATCTCTTAATAATTAAAAGGGATATACTGTACAAATAAGAAACCAAAAGAGTGGTAATTTTCCTATGTGGGATTTACAAGAGGCTTGTAAAGCTTTGAAGAATTTTGTGAGAAGGGACAAAGAAAAAGTAAAAATAAATCAAGTTCTGGAACATTATTTGCAAGATCTAGAGTTAAGTTTGTTTGAAATAAAAGGAATTAATATAAAGTTGGTTTATTTGATCAAGTTTAAAGTAGATATAGTTGTTACAAGAGTTGCTATCTCTTGTAACCCTTAATGGATTTTTGCTGACACTGGGAGTAAAATGGCAAGGCTTTATGGACTTGTTTGTAGATAAAAGGTGAAATATGAGAACAAGAGATCATTTGTTGTATATTAAGAGAAGTGATAAATTACTAAAATTGGTTATACTTATAGTGATAAATGAGGAAGTCACTTCTTTATATATGTCTTTACTATATTCTTATTTTTTTTCTTTTTTTTCTGCTTTTTTCCTGCTTTTTTCTTTTCTGCCTCTTATTTTTTCTTATTTTATTTTTTAGTTTTTATTGTTGTAAATTGTAATCTTTAATAAAATTGTTATAATAATAAAAGAACTTGCTAATTGTTCATAAACTGATAGTACAGATTGATTTTATAAAGCTTGGAAATGCAAGCATTCTCTTCCTGTAATAGGTTTGTTAGTTAGTTAGTTAGTTAGTTAGTTAGTTAGTTAGTTAGTTAGTTAGTTCGTTTGTTCATTTGTTTGTTTGTTTGTTTGTATGGTCAGTTTTAGATCATTTAAGTTGCAATGAAGTCAGTAAATAAATGCTAATTTTCCTATTAGTTATTTCAATGTGTATGTTTTGTTTAATGCATAGGGGACTATGAGCCAGTTCTAACCCATCACAGCTAAAAGGCACCACATTTTGTAAGTCTGGCATGATTACAATGTACCATAACCTGACATAGCATAGCTGTAGCTATAGCTAGATCATTGTTTTACTGGAACTATAAAGTGTAGTTTATTTCTAAGGCTAAATTGACTGGATAATTCTGCACAAGTATTGCATATAACAATATGTTATAGCCACTATGGATACTATAATTATGACGTAGAAAGGGAAGAGGAACATGTTAATGGTTTTATTCAATCATTTCTTTAAACAGTATATTCCTGAAAGAGCTGGAGAAATATGAGCAGCTACCTGAAGATGTTGGTCATTGCTTTGTTACTTGGGTAAGATGTTGGTCATTGCTTTGTTACCTTTACTAAATGATAAATGATTGTATTTTGAGTTGTGATCATCCACATCTGAAAAGTAAAACTATGGCCTAATAGAAGAGATTTATAGTGTGAGATAGTAAATATAGATAGTTCTCAACTTGAAACCACAATTGAGCCCAAACTTTCTGTTGCTAAATGAAACATTTGTTAAGTGAATTTTGCCCCTTTTTTGACCTTTCTTACCATAGTTGTTAAGTGAATCAGTGCAATTGTTAAGTTAGTAATAAGGCTGTTAAGTGAATCTAGCTTCCCGTTGATTTTGCTTATCAGAAGATCACAAAAGGTGATCAAATGACCCCGGGACACTGCAACCATCATAAATATGAGTTTTGATCACATGACCATGGGGATGTTGCAATGGTCATATGTGTGAAAAACAGGCGTAAGTCAGTTTTTTTGCACTGCCGTTGTAACTTTGAACGGTCACTAAATGAACTGTTATAAGTCGAGAACTCCCTGTACAGTAGGGCTCTTCAGCTCAGAAAAGAGACCTCCACTCTAACTGGTGAATACAGAAAATTATTTTTTGAGTTATGGGATGTGAATAGGCATCCTGTCAGTTTCATGTAATATTAAGCAGCTGTACTTCAAGCTGTGGGATATGAATTTAAAGCATCTCATGACTAATCTTTAAAATGCATTGTTGCAAAAGAGGTTTAATAGGCAAGCTATGTCTTAGAAATCTCTTATGATTCAGGGTATACAGTATCTGAAAACATGCATCTTGGGAAGCAAGATGAATCAGTTTACAACCTGACTAATATATAACATTTCTTTCCTTTTGTAATAGTTATCCTTCTTGCATGCCAGCTTCTTTATCCCACAGATTTAAACTCAAATAATTCTTAAATAGCCAAGTTTCCACCAGATGGAGCTTTTTACAAATCATTTCAATCTTTGTTTTTTCTTTGCAGGCAGATAAGTTCCAAATGTATGTGACTTACTGCAAAAACAAACCAGACTCAACTCAGCTAATTTTAGAGCATGCAGGAGCATATTTTGATGTAAGTACAGGATTATAGTGCTGCATTTACACAGCTTGAGCTCTGAAAGTATATTTGTGGGCATAGCACACACATTTGCATGTACATATATGCAAATGCACATAGTGAGAATTCAGCATTGGTTTTGAAAGGATATGGATGAAAGTTTGACATGAACCCTCTTCAAACAATATCCCACAGACCTTTTCATCACACTGAACAAAGCTTACTCATGGCAGGATTTAGTTTCATTTTAGTTCTAAATACTCACTATGCTAAAACTGGAACATTATACTATTTGTGACATCATAATTACATCATAATGACCTGATTTTTATTCCAATTACCTCAGGTCAGCTTGACTGTCACAAATGTGAAGAACATTTGTGTATGTTCTTCATTTGACTGTTCCTATTAAAAGATAGGTTGATATTGATATGCCCCAGGAAGAATTCAGTTCTGAAAGCCTGCTTCCAGGATTTTTTTTTCTTTCAAAAAAGAAAAGGTACAGTGAAAGATGTAAGGTAAGACTGCCAACTGTCAGTTACTGACACAGAATGAAATCAATAATGTAATACATTATGTTTTGTAAATCTTTAGTAACGGAGGGGGAGAAGGTTATAACTGTAATTCCTTTTAGTGGATTTGAAAGGCTTGTTTTAAGAAAGAAATTATCTTTAAGTCAATAAGCAGTTCTTATATTGGCATACATCTTTCTTAGTCCAGCACCAATTCACCCAATTTTATACCTACCCTTATTAAAGACACATCCAGAACCCCTCTGAATAAAATATTTCTCTTACAATATTCTAAGATGCTATTTATGGAATTCAGAATGAAGTCTGAACAATCAAAATATTTTGATATATAAGAGTATTCAACAATTGTAAAAGAATATATTTGCTCCTTCTCAGTAAAGTAGTCTTGTTTCACTTTGCCAGAAGAAGCAATATTTACATGTATTTATCTATTTATTTAGAAAATTCATGTAGCCACCCTCTCAGAAATATGACTGCAGGCAGCACACAACAGAACAGTTAAAAACTAATATAAACAACTATTTAAAACAATTAAACATAGATAAAATCAAGATTTTTGCTACCATCATTGTACCAGAAACGTTGCTTTAGGCGAACCAGTAGTTAAATTGCTGGCTGGCCCCGCCCCTTCCAGGAATTCCCATGCACCCCATTTTGGCTCCCAGATAAGTGCAGGGAGGCCTCCTAGGCCCAAAGTGGGGGGGGGTGAGGCCCCCCGTGCCCCGTTTTCGCTTCCAGGAGGCTGCAGGGAAGCCTACTAGGCCCAAAACTGGGCACGGGGGGGCATCGTGACCCATTTTTGCTCCTGGGGGGTGCAGGAGGCCGAATGCTGCCTGTCACACCCCATGGCCACACCCACCCAGCCGGTCATTAGGGCAGAGAATCAGTTGTCAAATTATTTGAATCCCACCACTGCTTTAAAGTACTGAAGATGGGGAAGTGATTTTCTCTCGGAGCAGTTTGCATCAAAATGCTAGATAATACAAAAATCAAAAAGAAAAGCATAATCAAATTGTTGGAATCTAAAGCAGGATTCTTCACACTGATAGAAATTGGAGCAAGTACACCGGCCATAATTATACTACTCATTTAACAAAATAAAATAAAAGTGATAGCTTGAATAGTCTGCGTAGTGATGTTGATGTTTTATGTTGCGTTAATATTTCACAACATGCCAGCGTAAACTAAGCTTTTGATATTCTAATAAATTATATGCTCATATTAACAAAATATGGAAGAAGTTTATACATGTGCATAACCACCATTGGACTCAGCTGGGTTCTTAATAAATATTCAGCAAAAGTGAATAGCGAGTAATCTGTGGTTTCAAATGATGTTGAGCTAGAATTTCCTAGAGGCCTGGCTGGCATGGCAAGTGGTGAAATGGCTTTCATAATTTTTAATATATAGGTCATGCATAAATATACATATGCTAATTGATGAGCATGATGGCATTGATTTAGGACTTCCTCTCAGTTTTTATAATGAAAAAATTATCTGCAAATTTTCTAAATTAATTTATACTTGGTTCTCAAATGTTTAACCTGTACTGCAGGAAATACAACAGCGGCATGGCTTAGCCAATTCAATCTCATCTTACCTTATCAAACCAGTTCAACGGATAACAAAATACCAACTCCTTCTAAAGGTGAGTGTCAGTGTGGCCTTCATTTGTGTAGCTGGGTACCTCTTTTATACTGAAAATATGCTTTTTGAAACAGTTCTATTGGGCTGCAGCTAAATAAAAGAACTCTTTATGAATAACCCAACATACATTATGCTGGCCTAGTTTTGTATAAAAAATATACCATATTTTATATAAAAATTTACAATAGATGGTTACAATAGATGGTTACAATAGATGGTTAGTTGGTATAGGATAAAATGAGTCTCATGGTAGAGAAAGTTGCAGAAGATCTTATCCTGTATACTACAGCAGCTGATGGTGCTAGAATTCAGAGATAGTCCCAAGAACTTTGGTGGTTTGGCAGAATCATGTGGGAACGAGCAGTCATTGAAATAGCTGCCCAATTCTATATCATTCAGGATTCTAAAATTGAGGGTGAGAAGCTTCAAATGATGAAGCAGAGTATCAGATCCTTTTCACTGAGGTTTTCACCCCAGTTCAACCCAGCCATGGGATTGAAACTGTATTACAGTAGTTGCTCTTGTTGATGAGACCTAAATCTGAGAAAAATCTTGTTCAGTTTGGATCTTTCAGTGGCTTTTGATACATAGATTATGGTATCCTTGTGAACTGCTTGTGAGAGTTCGTAGTGGAGGACATTGTTTTGAAGTAATTCCACTCCTATCTGAGCAGATGGTCTCAGTCAGTAGAAATAAGGGATGATGGATTGAATCTTTGGCCACTGTTATAATAGGTGCCACAGGATCTGGGTTCTTTGTATCTTGTGTATCATCTACATGAAATATTTGGGTGAGGTCATTTATCAGTTTGGAGTGAGTTATCATCGTTATGTTGATGATAAAGAGATGCAGTGGATATTCTTATACAATATATGGTGGCAGTAAGGACCTGGATGGAATGAAACAAATTGAACTTGAATTTTAACAAGATGGAATTGCTACTTATCCAGAATTGTTTATATACTACAGTAGCCCCTATGCTGGCTTTCAATAGCATTGTATAGGGTTTCTCCCTGATGCATGCCTTCTGTATGAGCAGCTGGTGGCCTGGGCAGCCTTTGCCCGTCTGCAAATGATGCCAGTTACAGCATTTTTGGAAGTAAAAAACCCTGGTAACCATTATTGATGCCCTTACTTCCTTGAGAGTCAACTACTACAAAACACTACATTTGGAACTATCTTTTTACCCAGATTGTGGGCAAAAGCTGTTTTAAACCATCCCTTTGAGCTTTTGGTTGTTTCTCAACATCCTGAACAATAGTTAGAAATCATAATATTCTCTCCCAGTCACATCAACTTTCAGAAGCAGCCCATCTGTAGATACAATGGTGTGAATGGCAAAGACTTTAAGGTCTTTTTTGATTTGCGTTTTGGCTTAAGTCCTTGGCTTCCTTTTCATATGTTTTGGCTTTATGTAATTAGACTGCATAGCCCCTAACCCCAACTGTGTAAGATCAAGAAGCTAAAGAAAAACATTTTTAAATGAATATGTATCTTCTGTGCACATAATCTTACATTTCATGAAACAATTCTGGTTAGTAGTTTCCCTTATTTCCATTTCCCTCTATTTTTAATTTAACTTAAAATGTTGCCTATCTTTCCTTTTCACTCAAGTGTGCAGCCGGCAAAAAAGGACACTGTGCATCACAAACCAGTGTTTTTGCACATTACAATGTACCGTCAAGGGACCAAAAAGCCTATTAAAAGTAAATAAAGAAGGCTTAACAGATGGTAGAAGGTGCATTTGATTAAACAGTGGAAACTTAGCAACCTGTATATTGACAGAGCTATGTACAGAATGTTTGTGATATTCAGAAAACTTCCTAGTATTAAATGCAATTAATTCATCTCATTTGGAATATTTTTAAATGTTCAAGTAAAAGAACAAAGCAATATCTTGACATTTGGAAGTGGATTGCTATCATTTTTACTGGAATGCAGTAAAAAAAAATTGGAACGCCATTGGCATTTGTTAAATGAAAAGACTGAGTGCTGTTTTCCTGTACATTGACTTCTTAAATAATGAAGCAAAGCAATGGACATGGTTTACAGCAGGGATCTCCAAACTTGGCAACTTTAAGACTTATGGACTTCAATTCCCAGAATTCCCCAGCCAGCGTGGCTAACTGAGCAATTCAGTCAGCCACGCTTTTACCTCTCATATTCCAGTTCTGTAACAAACTGGAATATGAGAGGTATGTAAGTATGAAGAACTGGTATCAGTGCCCTCCCAATCTGATGATGTTTGTAATATAGTGCAAGCTCAACATTTCATACCAGCCTTAGTCAAATACATTTCAGCCAGGGGTGAAATGCTCCCGGTTCGGACCGGCTCGGCCGAGTAGGTAGCAATGGTGGCGGGCAGTTCGGAGAACCGGTAGCAAAAATCCCTGCCCCCGCCCCACATACCCAGCTGAGCCACGCCATCAGAGCCTTTTTTCCCCTTTTTTTCCCCTTTTAAATGGCTGTAACCAGCCAAGCTCTGTTGCCTGCTGAGTTGCCTGCTAATCAGAGTCAGAG
>JANHZT010003433.1:436431-466584 GCA_032468215.1 Stegonotus admiraltiensis | reverse complement strand
GTATGTTTTTTATTTCTGGCTGTTCACCGCCCTGAGTCATTCGGGAGAAGGGCGGTATATAAATCAAATAAATAAATAATAATAATAATAATAATAATTTACATTTTGTTTAGTGATTGTTCAAAGTTACAACAGCACTGAAAAAAGTGACATGACCATTTTTCAGTTACGACAATTTCAGCATCCCAGTGGTCATATAATCAAAATTCAGAGGCTTGGCAACTGACTCATATTTATGCAGTGTCCCAGGGTCATGGGATCACTTTTTGTGACCACCTGACAAGCAAAGTCAATTGGGAAGCCAAACTCACTTAACAACCATGTTGCTAACTTAACAACTGTAGTGATTCATTTAACAAATGTGTCTGTTAGCAACAGAAATTTTGGGTTCAATTGTACAGGCAATATAATTTTAATATTTGTTGTCATGGTGTTTCACTTCTTTTGAGCATGTTGCTGATGGAACCTCCAAATATGAATAAAGGTTTGTCACATTACTACCACAGGTACATTAAACAGAATTGTTGGAATAAGTGTGGAATTCAGATTAATAATCACCTTGTCAAGAAATATGTGGGTAGACTACATGAAATATTCTAATATATCTCTTTCACAGTCATTCTTTCAAACAAATGATGCTGAACATATGTGTAGCAGACAAGTTGAAGTGATAAATCGAAGCATTCCATTTTAGAAACTAATCTCTAAATCTCGTAATCGATCAGTTGTTTTTTAGTTTGACTGATTATGCTGATCATTAAAAAGAAGTATTTGTTAATTCTGAATACATATACTTTCTGCTTGGCAAGCATAGCTAATCATGATATAAATATAAAATACTTTTTGTCAGTATTATGTTTTAGTATTTTGATATCTAGCTAGCATATTTAGTTTAATGCAGATTTTTGTACTGGGTGGTTCCTTAGTTTAAATAAAATTCTTGTTATGTGGCTTTAATAAATCACTGCTCTCATAATGCTAAAGATGACATTTATTAATGGAAATTTCCCAAGATCTTTATAATGATTGGCAGCTTTGATGAAGACAACATACAATTTTCAAATGACTAAAGAAATGTCATTAGGGCTGCTTCATACATAATGTCATGTTTCCTGTTTTAAGAGCATAAAATTAACAGAGTTTTGAACAATAGTATACACATAAAAAGTTGAAACAAAGTAACTTTTTGATTGCTTGAAAACATTTTTGAGAAGAAACCAATTCATTCTAAAATGTTGTAAAGGGAACAATGTTAATAGCCTTTCTGTTTGGATAGATCTAAAAAAAATTATCAAGTATTAGTTCTTTTTAAGATATCATCTAGAAAGTAGTACAAAAACCAGGGGAAGTTTTTTTGTTGGGACAATGTTGTATGTGATTTGAGAAGTATAGCATAAGATTTAATTGGCCATCTCTTGGATTATGCTGCTGTTTAGTTCATCATATGTTTTATTGCAGGGGTGTCAAACCACGGGGAATTTCGAACTGGCCCACAGGGCCGTCCTGGAAGCAGTGAAGGACTAGCCCACAGTGGTTCTACCAGCAAAAATGGAGCTCAGGAAGGCTGCACCCAGCCCTCCCAAGCTCCATTTTCACTGGCAGAGGGTTGCAGGAGGCCATGGCAGTTGAAAATGGAGCTCAGGAGCCCATTTTCACTGGCAGAGCGCTCAGGCCACCATAGGTGCCCCTGACACAAGTGATGTCGAGCTGGCCATGCCCACCCTGGCCCCCCAAGGTCAAACACAACTCTGATGCGGCCCTCAATGAAATCGAGTTTGACACCCCTGTTTTAGAGCAACAAAAAATACCACATTGCTCCTTAATTTTTTTAACTTAAATAGTTAAGAAAAACTTTCCTAACTTGGTTAGTTTTCCAATATACAGTATAAATATTGCTTAAATGTCAATATGTTAGTATCTAATAGCTAACTAACTAAAGAGCCATGGTGGCACAGTGGTTAGAATGCAGTATTGCAGGCTAATTCTACTCAACTGCCAGGAGTTTGATTCCTTCGATCCTGACCTGCTCAAGGTTGACTCAGCCCTTCCATCCTTCTGAGGTTGATAAAATGAGGACCAAAGATTCCTGGGGGCATATGCTGACTCTGAAACCACTTAAAAAGGACTATAAAGCACTTTGAAATGGTATATAGGTCTTAAGTGCTAAAAGTATGAATTAATTAAATATTATTATAATTGCAAATTAAATGAAAGAATAGTTTTATAATTTTGTAATTGTAATACAGTTCTTTCCAAGGCAATTTATTTCCCAAGAAATCCTTACACTTTGTTACTAAATTTTATAATATGTTCTGGTAGTCCTCACTTAATGACCCTAATTGGGACTGGCAACACTACTGTTAAACAAAGTGATTGCTAAATGGGAAATCATGTGATCACACTTGTGCTTTCCAGCTGGAAGAAGTCAAGACTACTCAGTTTCACACCTTCAGCTTTTGTTTGCTTCCTAATTGTTCCCTCATCCTTTGGAATGCTCAAGTGCTCACTTACTGTCTTAAACATATTGAAAGCAATGCCATTTCATGCAGCCGATGGCTGGGAACTATGGGCACAGTACACAAACTGTTTTCTCTCCAATCTCTCTGCTCTGCAAAAAGGGGAAAGAGTTAGACAAAGGAGGGATGACCTACAAAAATTGCTTCCTTTTTTCTTCCCCTCTCCCTGCAGAGCAGAGAAATTTGAGAGAAAGAGATTTCAAGAGAATACTATAAGCTGTGTATGTAGTTCACCTGTGTTTCCCAGACCTGTGCTTGCCAGCATAATTACATTGCTTTTGATGTATAGAAGAGCAAACAGCTTACTTTTTTGCAATTGCTCTATCTCCAACCTGTCCACTCTGCAAGGAAAAAAAGAAAACCTATCCCGACTGTTATGGTGATCACTTGACTGAGACTGATCCTGCAAAAGTCATAAATGGGCATGTTCATAATTTTGAATGATTGCTGAATGAACGATCATGTCAGTAAGTGAGGATTACTTGTTTGCAGTCTCTGTGCGGCTTAAACTACAGATGTTTTATATATATAGTTCCCCTTCTGAGCAGCCAATCTCTAAAGGAATTATTGATGATGTAAACCTTACATACATTTACTAAAGAACAACTTCCAAGACAACTTCTACATTTCTAAGATCTTCCTGGAAGAGTGATTTATAAAGTTATAAGTTATAAGAAAATGAACTAAGTTTTATCACACACCCATGCCTCTTTCTCTCTCTCCTTCTTTCCTTGAATTCTTCCAACTTGTTTCCTAGGTTTTGATGAGAACATTGAATCTCAGGGAGAACTTATCCTTCAGGAATCCTTCCAAGTGTGGGATCCAAAAACTCTCATCCGGAAAGGGCGTGAAAGACATCTCTTTCTTTTTGAGATGTCACTTGTCTTTAGTAAAGAAGTGAAAGACTCTAGTGGAAGAAGTAAATACATCTACAAGAGCAAGTTGTTTGTAAGTTACTATTACACTGACAAAAAACAAAGCCAAACCTAGTTGCTAACAACTTGCAGTACACCCAGATATTGGAAAATGGAGTAAAATTGCTGTCAGATTTTTCTTAAAAGATGTCCAGTTTGTTAAGTCATAAGCATATTATTGAACATACCACTTTTTACACAACTGCAAAAGAAACTGGTAGCTCTTTTGGACTCTGAGGAATAGATTCTGAAATGTTTTAAAAACATTCTCTTAAGCCGAGAGAGATATATTGTAGCATTATTCTTTAATCATGAAGCAGATCTGCAGTAAAAAAAATATTTGAAGGGCACATATTGCCAGTCATTCCAATTTGCATGAAAGCTTTTGATTAATACAGTGAAATACGTTTGTTGATCCCAAGTCAGGATTTGAAACACTGACGAAGTTATTCTTTTGAATCATGTAAGCCAGCCAGGAAATAATAACTGCTTTTTACTACACAACTGCTTATTAGGTACTTTGACTTTTGTTGAAACATTTTTGGTGATTAAGAGGTAACTGATGTTTAAAACCCATTAAAAATGTGTTTTCATGTTACAAAACTTTTCCCACAACTAACTAATCCTTTTTCCTTTAATTTTCAGACTTCTGAGTTGGGTGTCACAGAACATGTAGAAGGTGATCCCTGTAAATTTGCACTGTGGGTTGGAAGAACTCCTACTTCAGACAATAAAATTGTGCTAAAGGTAATTGGTATTCATACTTCTAAACAGAGTGGGGAATCTCTGAGGCAGTTCATTTTGACATAGGCATTATTGTTTTTGTCTTAATCTGGAGGCTATTTTGAAGGCATAAACAAAGAAGCTGCCACTGAAAACTGTCCATTTTAAAACTGAATTTTATTGATACAATCTCAGAATGCTGGAAGCTACTTGTAGCCTGAATGCTGAAGGCTCCCATCCCTGATGTTAAGTGTCTTTTGGTTTATAGGTAGTCCTTGACTTACAAATATTCATTTAATGACCATTTGAAGTTACAGTGGCAGTGAAAAAAGTGCCATCTGACCATTTTTCACACTTACAACCATTGCAGCATCTCCATTGTCATGTGATCAAAATCCGGACGCTTGGCAGCAACCATATATTTATGACTGTTGCAGTGTCCCTAGATCATGTGACTTTTTGCAATCTTCTGACAAGCAAAGTCAATGGGTGAGCCATATTCACTTAACAACCATGTTACTAACTTAACAACTGCAGTGATTCACTTAACATTTACAGCAAGAAAGGTCATAAAATAGTACAAAACTCACTTAACAACTGACTTGCTTAGCAACAGAAATTTTGGGCTCAATTGTGGCCATAAGTCAAAGACTACCTATAATAGAATGTCACTTTAAAACAGATATTGACTCATAATACCCAAAATTCAAAGCAACATTCATGTCTTGAAGACCAAAGTTGCAAACAAAACATGACACTTCTTTTGAATAGTGTGTCATCCTAGGAGCTCACACAAACTTTGTGGAAGTAAATTTGCCAAGAAACTGGAAGTATCTATATGTAAATTGTGAACATGATTTTCTGATGCCGAAGTCTTATATTATACTTTATGTTCCTGACTTGCTGTCATGATCCCTGGAGATTTGTATACAGATTAGGGATGTAAAATGCAGGAAGCAAGTCTTATCTTTAAAACTAAATAAATAATAGCAAAATCTGTATTCATTTTTCAGAACTAAAGAGCAAAAATATTTCTACCAGTGCTTTATATCATTCTTGTTTAATACATTATGTTACGTTGTGAGCATGACTTTTCAAAAGTTTATTCTTAACAATATACTAAAACAAGATATTTTTTATCTTCAAGGCTTCCAGTATTGAGAACAAACAAGACTGGATCAAACATATCAGAGAAGTAATACAGGAAAGAACAATTCATCTCAAAGGGGCCTTAAAAGAGCCTATTCACATTCCTAAAACTGCATCAACCACAAAACAAAAGGGAAGAAGGTTAGTAGAAGTCCACTGTCTTGCAGGAGAGAGAGAAGTCCACTCTCTTGCAGTTCTTGTCTTTTATGAGATCCATCTTAACAGAGTGGCTAAACTATTTTTTGGGAAAGTACATTCTGTGCTTTTTTTAAAAAAAATAGTAATCTGGATGATGATGCTAAGTTGCAATATATTAAAAACATATATAGGTGGATTAGAACCTTAAATACAGGCATGTATATCAAATTTGAATGATAAATCAGTCTGCTTAGAAAGTTTACTGTGTAATGTACAAAATTGCAAAAAAAAAAAGTTAAATGCTAATAGGAATGGACCAAATAGAACAATGTGTCTATAAGAATTATAGCATTTGGAACTTCTTAAGAAAAAAGTCTGGAGATTTAAGTACATATCAAAGTATTAAATATGAAATACTGGTAGATATAAATACATTGTGTAATACTACAATGAAGAAAAGGTAGCTGGAAATATGTTTTTACACTCTCTCAAAATGTTAGAACCCAGGAGCATATCCTTATATGAGACTCAAAATAGATAAAAGATATAGAAATAAACTAGGATTTGCAATCACGTGATTAATTTGGGGAGATTTCAACAGGGAATTGGACAGATTCATAGAACATAAGGTGACTGATCAGTTAGTACTGTGTATATTTAATACTTGTTATATTTAGCTGTAATAGTATTTGTTAAGGAATTGATGAACAGAAGAATACATTCTGCACTATTCTGTTCTGAATTGAAATACCAAGCTATTTCAGTATATAAGATGATCATTATTAAGAAATTGAGTTAAGAAATTTCTGTAAGAGACATACAACATTTTATGCTTACAGAGATGGAGAAGATCTGGATAGTCAAGGAGAGGGGAGCAGTCAACCTGATACTATTTCAATCGCATCACGAACCTCCCAAAATACATTGGATAGTGATAAGGTAAGCCCAAGATAATGAATTTGATTGTTTCCTTTGTTATTTAGCACAACTTACAATGAAATCATGCACACATTTTTCTCCCAGTGAGCATAAATGAGCCTCCAGAATCCAGAAATTAGAAACCTGAAGCTTTTTTAAGAATTGGATTTTATCTTCATTTTTATATCCTCTGATCTCCAGTAAATTCAGAGCTGGTTGTATATGTCTTCCAGATGGTCAATAGCGCTAAGCTATTAATGCTCCTGTTCCTTTAGTTTCAGCTATGAAAATTAGATCCTTTCAGTTTGTGCAACACCATTCACATAGATGAAAAACATATTTATATGCTCAAAGAGAACATAGGCATTTGTACAATTACAGAGAAAGGAGGTGGTTGTTTCCCCATCAGTTGAGGTGTGTGTGTGTGTGTGTGTGTGAGATAAGATAGGGGCAAGAAAAGGAGTGGAACATGCCCCTGCTCTGATAGAGAGGCTTTCTTCTTTAGTCAGCCTTCTCATTTGAAAAGTAAGTTACTGAAGATGCATCTGACTCTACCCCTTTGGCCTAATGTTACCCTTCAAAAAACTTTCATGAAGTGAGACGTTTCTTGCTCTACATACGTAGCTTTTTGATCTTAGAGGATGCTGTTTAAGAGTCCCTAAGTGCTTGTACAACTAGCAAAACTTTAAAATTCTTCTGTCGTAATGAACAATAAACCACATCATGGCTTCCGGTATTTTGGCTTGGTACAAAGTACTCGGTTGATTAATTTATGCTTTTAACATTTCTATTAAAACTAAATGGCCCAAGACAGATTTATACCCCTAATAAGACATGCCAAGATTTAAAACTTCCATAATCTATATTTCTATGCAGATAGTTATTGTTATAATTCTATTAAGAATTCTATGTAAATAAAAGTGAAGATCAAATTTAGGTAGGTCACTCCTTAATTGGGGGCTTCTTAGTGCTTTTTGGAGTGTTGTTTAATTATCAAGCTAAGAGAAAAATGAGTTAAATTTCTTATATTGAAAAGGCTTATAACTCTGGCAGTATAGATACCAAGCCTCAGTTTATGCTTTTAGATAATATTAAAAGCCAATTGTCAGCCCCTCTTCATCCAGTACATTAATGTGAAAGAAGCTGTGATTTATCTAACAATATAAGATCATGATTCTTGCTCATTAATTGGTCGTTCTATTACTTAAATAAAAGTGTATGATTTCCAGAAATACTTTCTGTTCCCTTATTTTGCTTAGATTTTCCTTATTTTGCTTATAAATTAGATTTAAGAAGTTTTTTTAAAAGTCATACAAAACCCGAGTGAAGTTTCTTGGCTTGTTTAGTTATTTTAAAGGAGTAAAGAAAAAGTTATTAAGAATCCCTGGGGCTGTTTGTTTGTTTGTTTGTTTGTAGTAGTAGCAGCTGGAAGCATTTCTATATTGAGGAAGTGCGTTTAGCCTCTTCTATTTTAAGAAACAAATTTCTCTTTTCTGCCTTAATAACCTTGGAATGAAACTTTAGAGGGAAGATTCATGACTTCTGCACTTTGAATGAAAGTTTGGAGAAGTCCATAAGGCCACATTAGCCTTGCTTTGCTATTCATCTTTGGAACATTTCCTTACAAATGTCTTTTTTATATGCACAAGACACACAGATCCTATCCAAGCATTGTGAATGCAACCAGTAACAGCTTGAGCAGTCTGCACAATCTTAATGCTTTGTGATGTTTACTAACCTCATTTTTTTCTGCAGTTGTTCATCCTGAGTGTAGTTGGCAGCATCAGGGAAGCCTTCCAAGATACAACTGCACTTGTGTTGTTTTCCATGTGACCCAGGATTCTAATAATGCTTCCTGGCTTATGGAAACCAATATGACCGCAGTTGTATTAAGAAAGACGTCACTGTAGTAAAAGTGTGAATGACTGAAGAAAAAAGAAATTGCTGGAGTAAAGTTGATGGAGGAAGGGGAGGGTTGGATGCTTCTTATTTGTAATATCTTCTCCTTTTGTAAAACTTCTCCTGAGGAAAATGTCATATATTTGAGGAAAATGACAACTGTGTACAGATGGATACCACTTAACTGTATTTCATCTTGGCCAGGATCCCATGGAGTATCATGATGTTTGAATAATAGGGATGAAAATGGAATATGGGTTTCCCACATGGAGACCAATAGCATAGGCAAAATTTAGAGTACATGTTGTCTTCTGATTGAAATTTATAGCTTTCTTGAGGTTTGGAGGATTGGAAAATTCGTTAGGAGTATTTCTCAAATGAGATCTTCCCAGTTTGGCAATTTGAAATTGTTTTACAGAGAAATTTTACGTTTAAATGTATGCAAAGCAAGAACTTCATTATTAAATTACAGTCCTTCCTCTCCCATTAGCCATTCACTCCTTTCTTCCAATCTTCCTTCCTATGTTCCTCCCTTCTTTCCTTCTGGTTATACCCCACTATTTATTACTAAAAAGCCAATCTTCTAATGTGGACATCACTATATTTTTTGCTATTTCAACTTGCATTTGCACTACACTAACAAGGCCAATTTTATATTATCTATTCAGGATGGTTCAAACCCAAATTTTCTATTTGCAGCATTCTTTCCTTAGAAGATGTACATATTGTCTTGTTGTTTTGTGGTCAGACTCTAAATTAAAAAGGCCCCTTTCTCAGACCACTTCAGGAATACAGCTGTTTTCAATTGTTTCTGACTCCAATCTAAGGGAAGTAATATAAAAATAAATCATTTTTAAAAGCCCCAAGGGCTTTTTTTGCCTGTCTACCCTTTCCACCCCCAAATAAATTATCTTTTGACATAATTTTGAGTGTATGGAGTGCTAATATAAGCAGAGCATAATGGGTGTGGATGAAGAAGGGTACCCCTCATACACTTAAGGGGGGAAAGCAACATGTTTCTGAAAATGCACACCTCTTAACTTGAATGGAAATTACCCTGAGAGATTACATGGGAACAATTCCTGCCTGTGTCTTGATGGATAGAAGCTGATTTATTTTGCTTCATTATGAGAAACATACATCGTCTTTTCTCTTTACCCTCTCCCCCTTCCCACTTTCAAAACTAGGATCAGAAAGCCAAGCTTTTACAATCTGTGATCATGGGAAAGATTTGGGATAATTCCAGCTAGACTAACTGAAGTTATAATACAATATGTAGAAAGGAAGTGGAAAATTACTGTACATTTATTTTTCTTTTATTTATTTATAAGGATTGTCTGATAAACTAGAAAGACACACCTTAGCTCTTGATGACTAGAGACGTACCAAAAAGTAATATTCAAAAAAATGAATTGATTGCATCCCTTTTGTAATGCAATTGCCAAGAGTAATACATCCCTAATCCAGACCACATAGTGCATTATTCAAAGCTCAGAAGTGAAATCAAATTCTGGTTTTTGTATTATGTAATTTCAGTGTATTATGTAATTTCCTATTTATTTTGGAATTTAAGAAAGGTAAAGTGTAAGCTTTATAACCAACATTATAAATTCAAAAAGATGTGTTCTTTTCAGAAATTTTCAATACATTTCAATAAAAGGAAAACCTTTTTTATTACTGGATGATCAGAGGAATACTTAGGTAGTGACATAATGTACCATGAATTTTCTAGGGGAATCTATTTCAGTTATTATAAAATCACTGGATATTTTTGCATATAATGTAATATATAATATGTAAAAACCTTATTAGAATATCCTTTAATGACAATGATTTATGTTGACATTTCTTTGTGTATGTCTTATAAAATTTAACGTAAATTAAATAATGTACATTATTTATTAGCTTTTCAATATTTTTCTTATTAAACTTATACCTGTTCTCGCTGAGAGGGCAGACATAGATACTCATAAGAATTGAAAAAGAACAATTATGTAAGGACTATCACATATAATGCAAAGTGAGAATTGTGTTAATGTCACTAGCTGTTCAGTTTGTTATGGAACCACTTCAGATGGTCAAAAAAATTATCTAGATGGGTAGATACGAACAAATTCTTCAACACGGAACACTGAGGTTTCTTTTTTGTTTCCTTTTTCTACAGTTATCTGGTGGTTGTGAGCTGACAGTGGTCATCCATGACTTTACAGCATGCAACAGCAATGAACTCACAATCCGTCGTGGTCAGACAGTAGAAGTGCTGGAGAGACCTCATGATAAACCTGACTGGTGTCTAGTAAGGACTACTGACCGATCCCCAGCTGCAGAAGGACTAGTACCGTGTGGTTCTCTCTGCATTGCCCATTCTAGAAGTAGTATGGAGATGGAAGGCATCTTTAACCACAAAGGTAAGAGAATTAAGTTTTCCAATTGTCTGCTTTTTCCTTTCCCTGTATTTCTATTTAACAGTGCTGTGGTGGATATTATAAAAAATGAGGGTAGTGCAATTTAGGACTACCTGGTTTACATAGGATGAGACTTTGTGTAACTTTTTTGTAGATTACAAACTATGAGAGTTGGGTTATTGCTTGCTTCATTGAGGCCTTCTATAAAGGTAACATGATTATATTTTTAGCATATTTGTATGAATGTGCATCTTAAACACAACTCTGGGGGCTCACAATAAAACTCAGTACCTATAAAACCTTTTACATAGGATGCCACTGAATTTTCCATTGCAGAAAAATTAAATATAGCTAATAATTTAAATCAGCTTATTAACTTGTTGACTGTATTACATGCATACTCAAAAAAAGAGAAAATGTTTTGTAGAGATCTCAAAGGCAAAAGCGTAAGTGTAAATGATCAATTTGTTGCCAAGGTGTTATTTGTTATTGATATGATCGATCAGGAAGTCAACAGATTGGCATCTTAACGATATTGGCCTCCTGCACTTTTCCCCTGTTAATTGCAAGAAGCAAAGCTAAACGTTTCTTATTGTGCCACGTATATTACAGAGAAATGGGAGGGGCCGTTCTCTCAGTTTGCCCTATCACTGGAAAAAGCAAAAGTGACAAGAAAGACATGCATTTGTGCTTTCCTGTAAAAGCTAGCTGCACATGCAAGACAGATTTCCCCCCTGAATTCTTTATACATACCAAAGTGTCTGAGTAGACAATTTCAGTGGTCATTACAGATAACACTAGCCTTTTAAGTCAAGTCAAGACTTATAGATTCCTGTACTTGAGAATATTTGGCTGCCTAAGGAAATTGTATAGAACCATCAAAAATGATATTTATACATACATGGTTTGTGCTTCTAATACTGCAGTCTCTGCTTTGTTTCCAATCTATAGTTCTTTCCACATCTCTCCTCCTTGTCTTCATAACATAAAGCTGATAGAAAAGTCACTGCTTCTCCTAGAAGGCAAATTTAAACTGAAAATATTTTTCCCCCCTCCATGGGACAGGAAGAAATCTTAAGCCCTACCATCTAACTAGAAAGGGTTGATTAAATATTTACTTTTAGCTCCATCTATGATGGCCAAGAATGTTCCTCTGTTCTGCTCTTGATGAGTTTTAACAATTCACATTTAAGTAGCTATTTAATTTTTAATTGACCGTCTTCTGCACACCTTGAAGCAATTCCCAAGACTTTCAAATCGTTTACCATAAAATTCATTTTACAATGAGGCAAAAAAAAAAAGTTAGAAGTTGATTGTATCTTGGGGCGGGGGACACAATGAAATTTAAGTTATTCTTCACTCGGGGAGAAAAATGGTCTTTGGATAGTTTGCAGTCAAAGAGATTAACTTTCAGCCAAGCATATAAAAAGTATTATTATTTGAAAAGCTGGAAAGCAAAATGAAATAATATCTTTAATGCTTTCCAAAAGTCTTTATCTCCTAATCATTCAGTTTTTGCAAGCTAGCTAATTTTTATCTGGAGGGAGGGGATGCAAATTTCAGCAAACAGCACAATCTTTGTGTTGGTAACTAAAGATGTTAAATTCTACTGAATGCAGCTGGTGATACTGGAACTGTAATACATTGTATAGCAAGGACAATAAAACCCTATTCTGTCCTGAATTTTTCTTAATGTCATATTGTGTTTTTTCATGTAGTATTGATTCTGAAATGATTTGCTGAGGCTCCCTTCTTTGATGAGAGTAAAGAAAAAAGGTGGGGGCGGGTTGGCTTACTATAGTTAAGACAAGGGTGGAGAAAAGGTTCAAACTGGCTGGCTATAATAATTCTTTGCTGCTGAGTTCACAACCAAGAACACCCTCTTTTGTTCCTTAGAGAAGAACAGTATCATAAATAAAATTCCTGGCAATTTATCTAAACACAGTCTTTAAGCATTGCAGCTAGATATTTGACTTTTCTCTTCTGGGGTTGGGTGGCCTTTGAAACTGAGAAATTTGGCAAGATAATTCATGTTGCATCTTCCTTGAAATGACCGTCGATTAAGTAGTAGAAAAAATAGGAAGATAACCTGTTTTAAACGATAAGATTATTATATCTAAGCAAAAGTTATCTTTTCCATTTTCGTTGAAAAATATAGTGCTAGAACTCTCTTTAGGTTTCTGCAGTCGTGGTTGTATAATTATGGTTTTACCATTTTATTTCATGCGTTCATCAGAGAAATATTTCAATATTTTTAAAAATTAAAAAATCTTAAGCATACGTTGGGAAGATTAGATAAGCTAAATAGACTAAAGATATATATTATACAACTTCGTTGGGTTACTGTCTTCGTTCTTTGGGAATGCATTGTCTTCTGTGCTCAAGATATTCCTCATGGAATGGGACAACTCACCGCAGCCAACTTACAATGACCAATTTTCCACAGGACAACTTGCCACGGCCAATTCACTGCAGAACAATTTGCCAGAGGATAATTCAACAATTCAGTGTAATTATCTTTTGTCATTCACATTTCATTTTGTCTTTTGTTTTGCATCCTTTTTTAATAATTCTATTCCACCATGTCTTCAATAATATAATTCTTGTCCCTGGCAAGTTGGCCATGATGAGTTGGCTGTGGTGAATTATCATAGATCAAAAAGGTGCTTTTTTCAAGAGGCAACTAGACTTCCTTGTTTTTCTTATCCAAAGGATAATTTTCTTATCCTTCGTTTCTCATCCAAGAAGCTTCTACAGCTCTGCCTAAGGCATCTTTCCTTCAATAGGTAGAAAACCTAATTTGAAGAACAAAAGGATATACACTCTTGATGCAACAAAATTTGATACCTTAGGACATCTTGTAAGGATAAGACCTAATAAATCACTAATAGCAATAGTACTTAGACTTATATACCACTTCATAGTTCTTTACAGCCCTCTCTAAGCAGTTTACAGAGTCAGCATCTTGCCCCACAACAATCTGGGTCCTCCTTACTAACCTTGGAAGGATGGAAGGTTGAATCAACCATGAGCCAGTCAGAATTGAACTCCTGGCAGTGGGCTAATTGGCCTTTAATGCTATATTTTAACCACTAATTCATCACAGCTCTTGTCACGCAACTAAATCCTGGTTGCGTCTATCAATGGTTATTAAAGAACTCAAATATGACTCGTAGCAAAATATGTAACTTGTCCTACAAATAAGCTCAGTGCCAGAGGACTAGATGGTAGCCAACCATCACCAGTTTTTAAAAATGAATCCAAGGGAGTTCTAGGAAACTACAGGCCAATAAGATTAATATCTTTTCCAAGCAAATTGGAATGATAGAAGAAAAAATATTGTGGCTGTCCCAGAGGCAGATCACGTTAATCTTACAAAATTCTTTCAGAATATTAACAGACACATGGGTGACATTATGTACTTGGATTTTCAAAAAAATTGACATAGTTTTTCATCAAAGTACCTGAGTAATTCAGTCATGGGATTGGAGATTCTGCCTTTTTATGGATTGCTAACTATGTCTTTAAAAAAACCAGAAAGCAAAGAATAGGAATAGTGTAAGCAATTGTCTTGATAGATGGAAATAAGAAATATATATTCTAAAGGATCTGTGTTGAAACCAGTCTGAAATACCCTGATGAGGACAAAGTCGTAAAATGATCTCAACTTTATTTTTTCCCCACTTACCATCTTATCACATGGGCTCCAAAAAGTTTTTGGGGGAGGCATATCTCCCTTTTGGTGTAAATATAAATATAGTAAAATGCAATTTTGTTAGGCCCTGGAGAATCTGTTAGAAATTGCTGGTGTTCTATTTGTGCTGTATGGACTGGAGCTGCTATATGAATCCAAGCAGAATAGGGGACTGTAGGAATCTGCATTTGAGGACTCAAAAGGACCAAAAAGTAAGATTTTTTTAATGAAATGGACTGGCTGATGAAAAGGCTGCTGCATTTGGAAAGGACAAATCAGATGTCAGAGAAGGAAACATGACAAAAGCACTGGAAAATTAAGAAGTTTGGGAGTCATTTTCCTTTCTTCTGTTCTGTTCTCTGGGCTAAAGTTAACCTGAAGTATGAAAGTACTGAAGTTGACTAGCAGAGTTAGCACATCAGAATCATGTTAAGGAATACCTGTATAAATCAGGGAAGAAGGAAGCAAAACATTTAAGAAACTAGAAAAGGAGGGCTCAAATATTTTTCCTAAAAGAGATTGGGATTGGGATTCTTTCACTTGGAAAAAGGCATTTAAGATGGGATAAGATTAGGGTGAATAAAATGAGAAGGGTTTTTTTTTTCTTCTCAAAACATTTGAAAACTATTGGTGATATAGAGATTCTATTCATTCATAGACATTCTGAAAACATTGGCCCTGAAGATACAACATTACCTGCAAGCTAAGGGAGGAATATCAGTTGCAGAAGCACAGGCAAGGTGTTAGTTTCCACCATCACACACACATTTTGCTTTTGCCAGAGTTGGTAACTTACTGGACTATATAAAAATGGATAAATATATCAAAAGTTCCCAATCTTGGCAACTTTAAGACACATGGACTTCAATTCCCAGAATTTTCCAGAATTCTGGGAGCTGAAGTCCACATATCTTAAAGTTGCCAAAATTGGGAGCTCCTGACATATGTTGTCAGCTGTCGGTGGGCACTGAGTCAATGTGCACATTTTTCCTCAGTTGGATTTCTTTCCGTACATTCAATTTTAATTTTAATTAGTCATTATTTATACCATAGGCTGAGGTATATTTCTTGCTGTTCAGAACAAAATTTTCCAAACTGTTTCCAACTGGTTTTATCTTGGCAAATTGAAAGTAACTGTAGGTCTGGACATAGATGTTTTTTGTCAGATGTTTAAAGAGTTGCTTGCTTGAAGGGTTGCATGAGAAAAAATATTGGACACCTGAGCCTTCATAGGAGATAGATATTTACTCAAAGTGTATAAGGAGACCTTGTAGCTGCCTTATTCATTGCTGATTGTTCAACCAGTCTCTTTTACCTAAAGTATTTTCTGCTGCAGCTCTCTTTCTGTATATATAGACTTTACATATCCATGATGGCAGTGGTGGGATTCAACTAATTTAACAACCGGTTCTCTGCCCTAATGATTTCTTCCAACAACCAGTTCACTAAACTGCTCAGAAATTTAACAACTGGTTCTCCCAAAGTGGTGCTAACTGGCTGAATCCCACCACTGCATGATGGCGAACCTCTGGCACATGTGCCGGAAGTGGCACACAGAGCCATCTCTCTGGGCACACCAGCCGTCACCTGTTGCTCTTCTGGGTTCTGGCATGCACATTCACATGGGCCAGCTGGTCTTCATGCACACATGCACGCCAGAAACCAAAAGTCCAGGTGACCAGCACACATGCGCATGCCGGAAACCGGAAGTTTAGCTTCCCAGCGCATGTATGCACGCCTGGGAACTGCTCTTCCGGACTTCTGGCGTTCCCGGACATGCGTGCCAGGGAGCTGCTCTTCTGGTTTTCTGGTGTTTCCCCACACATGCGTGTGCGCACTCCCATTTCAGCACTCGCTGCCAAAAAGTTTTGCCAACACTGCTATATATGAATTGAATTGTATACCATTAAAGTTGATTCTTCAGTGTTCTTTTTCAAACCGTAAACTTAGGGCTAAATTATTTGTGTGTCTGTGGTACTCTCAATACAGGTAGTCCTTCACTTACAACAGTTCATTTAGTGACTGTTCAACGTTTCAATGGCACTGGAAAAAGTGACTTATAAACGTTTTTCACCCTTACGATCTTTGCAGCATCCTCATGGGAACACAATCAAAATTTGGATGATTGGCAACTGACTCATTTAAGATGATTGCAATGTTCCAGAGTCATGTGATCACTTTTTGTGACCTTTTAACAAGCAAAGTCAATGAGGAAGCCAGATGTCACTAATATAACAACTGCAGTGATTCACTCAACAACTGGGGCAAGAAAGGTCGTAAAATAGGACAAAGTTCCCTTAACAACTGTCTTGTTTAGCAAGAGAAATTTTGGGCTCAATTGTGGCTATAAGTCAAGGACTACCTGTAGTAGCTAGTGCATACACCTAACCCTCGTACCTTAAAATCAGCGAATGTAGATTTAAGAACTGGGTTCATAGTGCTGGAGCAATCTGGCTGTGTCAGTTACATCAAAGAAACTGACTTTTTATCATTAAACAGTGTGCTAAATCTTACTGACTAGTATACCTTGGTGGATCAGCTCTTAGATTTTTAATATTTCATTGCCCAGTTGAAATACTGTATTCTTATCCTCCCAAAGAAATAAGTGCTACAGGTGTGCTTTTTCTGTATCTCTTATATTCCAGACCGCTTCTCTGATGATTTCCTTTTCTAGTTTGTCCTGATGTTTGAATTTAAAAGACTGATAAGTACTAACCTGTTAGTTTATTATAATCTGCAACTCTAATCTATTTGATATGTCCTGTTCATGTTTTCATAAGATTACTATTTCTTTGATAATTGCTAAATAAGCAGATTTATTTTTTCCCCCAAAGCTAAGAAATGTTGAAAAGTTAACTCTGCAATATAATGAAGAATCTGCTTGAACTTCAGTTAGGCTAGTTACGGTATCACATCTGGCTGTTCCCAAGTGTGAGCCTGAAATCTGGAGTTGTGCTGGGGAGTGAGTCAGAGGATAGCATCCCCTGAAGGGAGTAGCTCTGCTGAAGACAAGGGAATTTACAAGAGCTGAAAGCTTAAATGCATTCTCTACCCCACCTCCTGGCCAAGGAGTACTTAGATTGGAGAGGAACAGGAGAACACCAGCATAGCCTTTGTGTAGAAATTGTCTTCAGAAAAGTACAGTAGTGGTGTTAAGGATTTTACAGCCGCTACCATTTACCATGTCAGATAGAACTGACACTCTGCAATCTCATCATTCTCCATACTGTGGAAATGGACAGTCTGACAACTGTAAATACTGGATCCTGGACTTAGGTATACTTAAAATTTCTTGAAAGCCGGGATGCATGTTTCTGAATGTTTGTAATATTTTTCCATTGCAGAAGCAGATGCATGTAGATGAATAAATCAGGGCTTCCAAGTAGAATCAACTGTATTTCCAGTAGATTCTGGGAAATTGATGAGAACCTTTAGCAAATAAATAAAGAATGAGTTTCTACTTGTAGCAAGTTTTAAAAGAAAATGCACATCAGAAATGGGAAGACTAGCACTGGTGTAACATATCTCAAGCTGCCTAATTATATTTGTGTGTAACCAAATCAAAATTAAATTAAAAATGTAATTTATGAAAATATCAGTGCTCAGTTAAGTATCTTCTAGAAAATATACCACATCAAGTTAGACAAAAAAGGCTATTATTATATTTCCTTCATTGTGCACTTTGAATTAGATAGGTACAGAAAGTTGTACATTTGGTTCTTAGTAGTTTTGACTGTTTTAGTCTCTTCCATAAAGACAGCATGGAGGGATGGGGTATTGATGAATGGATATGTATTTTACGCTTTCCTGCATGAAAAATAATGAATTCAAATAGAACTATATTAAATAATGTACTGGTTTTGTTTTGTGGTCACACAATAATAATAAAATGTACCTTTAACATGGTTTGTGAAATGCTTGAGTACATTTTAATCTTGCCAGTGCATAAAAGCAGAAATACCTTTTGATAAAGCCTTTGAATATATGTTTTCATTCTCATACGATTTGATTAAAATATATCCAGATATATTTTTATTTTTCTGCATATATTGATGGCAATAAACAATCTCAATATTCTAAAAATTCAAAGTACTCTAATGTTATATGTACATCCTAGCCCTATGCATAAACTCTCAGAGGTTCAGTCCCTGTAAATATCTGCAGCAGCTGGTTGAATTCAGAATAATTTCAGTATAAACATGTCATGTCTGAGTTAGAGGTATTTACTTATTTATGGGTATATTAGCATTTCAGACAAGTGTTATGTTGAAGGCTGAAATGATCGGAAAACAGCAGGAAACTATTTTTATTGTTATTCATTCATGAAAGTTTTACTTCTGTCTTCTGAACAGTGTGATAGTTTCTTGATGAATATTTGATATCTTCCCAGAAGCATTAATTGCAAAAATATTTCTCAGATGCTTCAGCCTGTAGTATTAGTAGGAAAGATATTGTAGAAGGTAAAATATCACATTGTTGTAAATCACGTTCTTGCCATTTTAGGTTTAATATGTGCTCCCGCTCATCATAGGCAACAGGAAGTAAATGCACCTTATTATTTGACACAAGTTTTTATAAATTGCTGGATTTATGAGGTGGCTAAAAGAGGAAAATGCCAGTTTTTAAAAAAAATAAGTTTCTTTAATGCAATAATATCTCTTCTTTTAATATAATATGTATACTAAGTGTATTGAAAAAATATAAAATTACTAATTACAAAATATTCACATTTACTGGATTTTTGAATTCTTGATGATTATCAAAATATCCAGATACTGCAAATTTTAGGGGGGAAAGAAATTCAAAGAGCTCCTCTGTCTGAGATATCCCTTATGTCTTAAGTTAAACATGGCTAGCAAACAAATCTCATTCCAATGAGATTACAGAGACTGTTGAGTCACCTTGCAATAAGTTTATTGTTCCCTGGGGCTTGTGCAAATCAATCTTATTCTGCCCTGAACTTGATCCATTGCAATATCTATTAAATGCTCACACATTCACATCTATTAAATATCCCCATGTAAAATGGCGGTGATTTTATAAAGTGACTATTTCTTATTAAATACGGGGAGATTATAATTGGGAAGATGTGATCTTTCTTGATCCATTGCTTTTCTCAATGAAAATAGGCAGGCCTGAAATACTATTTTCTCCCAAATATCTAGAATTACTAAATACAATTTTAGGGTACTTACATGTTGAGACAAATACTTTTTGCCCTAATGTAATATTGTAATATTATTTAAAATGCTGGAACACATGATTTTTTAAAAAATAAGGGAAATGTTTATAGTGTTATATGCCACACTGATTTAAAATAGATTCCCAAATGCATTTAGGATTGTCTTGCCTCCTTTGCAGTCAACACAAAATTATATCCCATCTGTGAATTGTGGAAGTACCTTGGGTAATAGACGCTGCCATTTCTCAGTGTCCTCTTTCATTTTGCAGACCCAAGTCTACCAAAGGAATGACCACTTGAATGGAAATGGAGAAAATCCTAGGGTTATTCCAATTAAGCCTAACTAAAACATATTTGCATTGCTATTCTGTGGCATTGAATAATGCTTAGTTCAGTTTTCATTGTTCCCATATGGAATAGGATGTTATTGGTTTCCCTTTTATGCAACATTTCTACCAGGATATTGGATAGAGAAACCAGACCTTTAGATTTGGTATAGATTTCTTATATATTTCTTCTAAAAGAGTAGATCAGTCTGGGAGTTATTTTTGATTCTTACTTATCTTTGGATTCTCAGGAAACATAAGCATCGTTAAAGGTGGGGTGGGCAAGAGGGAAAATAGTGAATGTGTGACTACATCACCATATCGCCTTACATCAGACATTAGGTTGATATGAAATAGTGATATTTGTATGAAGACATCCAGTGGTGGGATTCAAGTAATTTAACAACCGGTGTTCTGCCCTAATGATTTCTTTCAACAACCAGTTTGCCAAACTTCTCAGAAAGTTAACAACCTGAAGTGGTGCAAACTGGCTGAATCCCACCACTGAAGACATCACAGGGGTGTGATGTCATTTTAGTGTCATATTTTGCTGTGGACAGTTGCAGTTATCTCTAGTTCACCAGCAATGATCATTCTTGTGCTGTTGGATTTGGTGGTATCTCCCATGGCTTAGTTACATCCTGAGTTTGCTATTGTAAAAGGCAAGTATCCAAAATTTCAGTTGTGGCAATATTGCATCTAGGCTGTTAATGAAAGCATAATATTGAAGCATATTATGTCTATACTGAAGCATTTGCCCTGTGTTGTATTTGTTTTCTAGATTCAATTTTAAACTATGGTGTTGGCCCTTAAAAATCTTAGTTACCTTAAGGCCTGCCTATCTCAGTATGAATTCTTAGATATTACTCAACAGAGCAACCCATACCCTATTGAAGAACATTTCTCTTTCTAATATCCATTTGTCCAAAACATAGGAGAGGATCCTCTCCAGTGTTCCTTCCAACTTATTGAATATGTTTCCCTAAAAATGCAATTCATAGTTCACTTTTTCAACTTTTAGGAAGAAAATCAAGATCTTCTCCCATCTTTAGAGTTTATGGATTAGTCTAAAACTTATTAAACCATTCTTATCAATGTTTTAATTGTTTCATGCCTTGAGTGTCCTAGAGACAGTAAAATGGAAACCAGTGAGATTTAGTGGATAAGATGCTGGAGCAGATTTAAATTTCTTCTTGGGTGATTGTTATGGGAAAATATTGGAGGAGGGAGTATTATATATGTTATCTCAAATTCTTGAGGAAGATGGGATATAAATCTAATAAATAATAGTATATATAGTTAAAATAAATACATAAAAAGAGCCTATTATTTCTTGTTACCTCCCAGATAAAGATGGGGCAGAAATAACTAAGAAGAGAAACTACAACTAAGTATCTTATGCAAATATTATTGGCTGAAGAAAATGTATCAGAATGGCAGAAAAACCAAAAATATAGGTATAAATGCTAGAGTCTAACTTAGACTCTAACTTCATAGCCAGAAAAACATAGATTTACAGTACATTGAAAAAAATAGCATTGTGTAACTTCAGCAATTTAATGTTAATACAGTTAATACAGATTAACATTATTACATTACATTTTAGATTACTTTAAATTAATCATTTAATGATTTATTAATATAATTAATTTAAGTATCCTGCTACGAACGGATCATATTTATACAAGTGTTACTGAGAGATGGGAAGTCAATAAGAAATGTAAAGTGTTTTTTTTTAAAAAGTCCAAGGAACAAGACTTTTTAAGACTAATTAAGAATGCAAAACTGTCTTTCCTGAGCTGTGGTTAGAATGCAGTACTGCAAGCTAATTCTGCTGACTTTCAGCAGTTCAGTTCTCACCAGCTCAAGGTTGACTAAGCCTTCCATCCTGAGGTTGGTAAAATGAGGACCTAGATTGTTGGGGGCAATATGCTAACTCTGTAAACTTCTTAGAGAGGACTTTATAGCACTGTGAAGCAGTATATAAGTCTAAGTGCTATCGCTATTCCCAAAATATTTCCTCCAAAAAATTCATTTATAATATTAGTTATCATTAATCATTAGACATTTTTGCTGTGAATGATGGGAATTGTAATTCAGACCATCGGGACTGCAACATACTGGGGAAAGCAGATTGAATTTTCAATCAAGCTTCACTTTTACACGTTTTGATGGGTCTAAGTCTCATTTTTGCACATTCCAGCAAGATCTGGGAGTCTCATTCTCTCCAATGAAAGGAATGCTATCTTTCTTCACTGAATAGCAAGTATGGAATATTTACAAATACATAAAGATTTTATTACATGACTGTAATTTCAGAGTACTGGCACAACAGATTTAGCATATCTACTTCCCATAGTCTAGATTTTCTGCTTCCGTTCCCATTATTTTCTGGACCATGTACATCCTTGTCTATGGCACTTCCTACGCCTTTGGTTTGCATGTTAGACCATAGTGTGAGTCATACTTCCATCTGTGGTATTTATTTGGCATAATTGATTCTAACTACGTTTCAGATAAATGTTATGGATTAAATGGAACATGCCTCTTTTCTCCCTGTAGTTGACATTCTCTCCAGAGGGATGATCATGTGTATGTATATAGTATCACACCATCCATCTTTAAAGATAGTATTGCTAAAGAGGGATCCCTGGGAAAGGCCATTCAGGAAAAGAGGGTGAAGACTGGAATGCAATAAAATAACCAGTATAGCTGACAGAGTGGTGTAACTCTTGGATTTCAGCCAGCTCCTAAAGGAGCATATAGCCTTAGCTTTTCTGGCACAGATGGAAGTTGTTAAATGTGTTTCTGTAGACCTCACCAGAGCCGGCCAGAACAATGACTGCAAAATCTCTCCTGGAATGAAGCACATCTGGGACTGTAGGAAGGCATGTCTGAGGGTTAATATACTGCAGGCCCATGTTTCCTTTCTACCTTCTCTCAAGAGCTCTTTTGTGCACATTTTATAAACAGGAAGTTTAAGCTAAAATATCATGTAAGAAAGAAACCTGGTTTTTTTAAAAAAAAACTGTGTGTATATATAAAACTTACTAATTTTTCAAGTTCATGATTTCTATTTAATATTGATTTGCATTGGTATTGTATCAATTTTATGTATTACCAAATGTAGCATGTTTTAGACAACCGCAAGGCATTAAAAATTAAAATTAAAATTTATATAGGCTAACAATTCTGAGACTGAGGGAAATCCCAGTGTGGGAAAAGATTTCACAGTACTATTTCATAGTAAGGGAGGGGGGAGGGATTTTTGTTTCCCAGAGTCTTAATTATTTGCCCTTAATGTCACATTTAATGAGTGAAAGCAAACCGAAGAAGCATTGCAAATGACAAAACAAAAGAAGAAAATTGCCTCCAACAAATCTATCAGTTTGATAGAAATAGCCTAATAAAATTTATGCCTTGTTTCAGATTGGTGGAAGTTATGAAAGAAAAAAGTAGAGCCTGCTCCTAAAAGAAATATTTTTAAAGATGGATAATTTCTTGGCTCAGTGTTAACCAAACATAGAGCATGTTAGAGGGAGAGAAGGGAATATTGTTGCTTTTGGCTAATGAAAGTTTCTGCCAATTTGCATTCTCCTTATTCTAGTAATTTCTATGTCCCACTTGCAGGGAGAATTCATGCCTACCATTCTAAACTATCTAATTCACTGAATAGGGTCCATACATTGGTAAAAAGAGTTTTACTTTGCAATTTGAGAAAGGGAACATGACACACGCATTCAGCAAGGTGAAACTTTTTGAAAGCACATTTTAACTCCTTTCACAGCCCAGTAGACACCCAAGAAAGAAATCAGTTCTATCCAGTTTCCCCACCATTATGCATAAATGTGTTGTAGCATTCCTGATTTAACACTGTAGTAGTAGTAGACTGCTCTGCAGCTACATCTGTTTACTATATAATTTAAGCAAGGTTGACCATTATACTGTATTGTTGTCTGAGGGAGGGACATTTGTGATTGCATGTAATCAGAAACAGTAGCTTTTTTATTCATTCTTTCTGGAAGGAATTTAATCAGATTGAGAATTAAATCAGGGGAAATCATGCAACTCCCGCCCCTCTCAGTTTCTTCCTCATTGAAAGGGGAGAGAGTTTTATAATGTCCCTGATTTTCCTTCTTACTGAAGATTGCTTTTGATTAAAGTGTATCATTAAAGTATATTTTACTCCATACACTGCAATAATTTATTAGTTAAAACATAGAATTCTTGGCATATTAAACTAAACAAGCCAAAGGAAATATTTAAATGGAAGAAAACTCCTGTCAAATATACAAATCCTAAGCTTCGGTTTTCATCTGGAGCAAGACTTAGTTTGGACGTTATTAACTGTATCATTTAAGACAATGCCTGTTTCTGTAATAAGGAGAGCCAGTTCATAAGTAACATGAGCAATATATGGTCATTTGTTTAGCAAGCAATTCCTGTAGGAGGAACAGATTCAGATTTCCTCTTGGGATGGATTTACATTAGGAACTTGTGCTTATTTCTAGGGGGTATGGAAAACATGGCAGTAACTTGGCAGCACGTTAACTTGTATAGATGAGTTACTTTCTGTCCTTTGGCAAACATTGGCAAAGATCATATGCAATTCTTGTGATTAAGATTAGTGAAAAACCAGTACTTTCCTGTCCTGGGTACAGAATAATGAAAAATGTCATGCAGGTAACAACATGAGGCAACTACCTCCTTTCCTTTTTAATTTGCTTCCAGCCAGTGGAATTAAGAAAGTACACAATGACTCTAACTGTTGAATATATTCATGCACTTTAACACTTCTTTGGTTCTAAAGTTATAGTTTTTTTAAACATTGCCCAAACATAAACAATATGTACCATCTACAATAGTAGTTGATTGAACAGAACCTATTGAATTTATTCATAATAGCAAATCCGAGGTAGACTTCTATGATGTATAATACAGCCACTCTGTTTCCTCCTTGTGGTTGAAGATTCCTGTCTTCTAGATAGGCTGCAGCATTACGCCAAACTTGGACCAACATGAAGGAGGCTTCATTGATTTTATAAATGCATGCAGGTGTTTTGATCTACGGTAGTATATAAAAATATCTGCCTTCAGGGCTACACAATCCAGTATAATTGTTAGTCATGTAGAATCTGGCTTGTAGATATGCTACATATCAGTATTAGGCAAAGATCCAGTTAATATAATATATAACTATGGTTGAAAGCATCCCTGAAAAGCTAATAAGCAGTAAAATGAGATCTATCTCTTCTTTAGCTTCAGGCACTGATATATACATACCTAATGATATATATCTAAATATAAAGTACCAGTTCAATCAGTTGACCTCTTTATATTTTACTCATTTTATAGTTTTTAAACAATCATTTGCTTTTTGAAAAAAAAAAGTGAATTGCTTGTTGTACTTCTGAACTTACATAACTTACCAACCTGTACATCATTTTATTTGTCCTTTGCCATAGTCCTTGACTGGTCTAATGAAAATAACTTCCTGAATGCTTGGTGATGTTTATTTTTCTGTAGTCTTTGCAATATGTAACTTACAGATATATGTAGGATTTCATAAAAAGAATGGCTAGAATGGGCTGAGTTAATGGTTTTCTTCAATCTCTGAACTATCGTAAGAAAAAATGTGGTAGACTTCACAGAATTGCCTTAGAAATAATTTTATTCATTTGGTTTTTAATCCCTTACTTTGTTCATTATTGTCAGCTGGTTCACAGCAATGGATCATTGTTGAAAGCTGATTCATCAAAGCATACAAACAGCAAATTTGTTTAAAATAAATCATAAATCATACATTCTCACCAGCAGTGTGAGAAATTCAGAAAATTGACAACTGTAAAACTATACAAGACATTCAGAAAGCAAAGTGAACATAGCTCATAAGGCTTGAGATCCTTTTACACTTAGTCCCTATGTATTCAGATTTCTCTGGAAGAACATTCTTGACCAGCAAATTTTTCTAACATTTTATTCTAAATAAAGTAAATAAAATCATTCAAGTGGCAAATACATTTTAATTAATCTAGTGTAGAGGTAGTCTAGTGTTGTGGTTAAGGCACCAGGCTAGAGACCAGGAGACCATAATTTCTAGTCCCACTTTAGGCATAAAGCCAGATGGGTGACCTTGGACCAATAACACACACTCAGCTTTAGCAAGCAAGCAATGGCAAACAATTTCTGAAGTCAGGGACCTGTTCAGACAAGGAGTCATTACCATACTTTATTTACAGTTTAATTGGGTGGTTTCCACATTGTTCCAAACTTGTATTCAGTGATCCATAACTGCAGGAAAGGTAAGTTGCAGTAGATACTACTATACTATTTATTCAATTTGTATACCCATCCATTTCACATATGTGAAACTGAATGGTTTACAATAAAAACAAGAGCAAGAATGATAAAAAAATTAAAACAATAAATGTTCTAAAGCCATTATTAAAAATTAAACACAAACTATAACCACAGTTAACAGGCGAATGCAAACAGTATATTCTATTCAATACTGGTAGTCCTCAACCTATAACATTCAGCAATTGTTCCAAGTTACGACAATATTAAACAAGTGTTGATCAAGATGGTCAGGGTTCTGGCCATCCAAGTATTCCCGTGGTTCTGTGATTGTGATCTGGATGCTTGGCAACCAGTTTGGACTTACAATGGTTGCAATGCCCGGCGGTCACATGATCGCCAATTGCAATCTTTCCTGTTGGTTTCCCTACCGTAGAAAGTCAGTGGGGAAGCCAGCAGGGAAGGTCACAGGTTCTTAGAGTAAATCTCTCCCACCTGCTCACTGTGCCCCAGCCCCCCTGTGACTGCTCATATCATGCTGATCACTTGCATACCTAAGTGGGCTTTCTGTGACCCTCCTTCATACCCTCCTTAGACAGTGCCGTGCCGCTCATGCACACACTCTCACCCAACTCATACATTGCTTCTTGCACACTCTTCCCAGAACTCCACAAATACCTTTTTTCTCCCACCAAGTAGGAGTCATTTACCTGTCTCTTGGCCTGGGACTTACAACTTTAACTGATTTTGATAGTGGGGAACCAGCAGAAAATTGTTATTTCCTAGTGACCATGGGATTTGGTACATTGCTTTGGTCATGCTTTACAACCATATTGCTTAGCCCACAGAAATTCCACTCCTAATTGCCATTGTAAGTCAAGGAATACCTGCATAACCACTGGAAAGTTTCACTACTACTACTGGACCCCTAAGCACGGTGGCATAGCCATTCTTCAGCCCCTTCCTAAAGGCTAGAAGGGCAGGGGACAATCTAAATTCAGAAATGAATGTTATGCTGTACGATACGATACGATACTGTATTATACTATACTACTGTTCAATATATTAAATTGCATTTTTGTTGGCCACTAATGACCCTCTGAAGGAGAGAAATGTTGCAGTGTAATAGATGAAGACATAAGTGAACACCTCCAAATTTCAAGTTAACAATGTCAGTTAATTTAATGTTGTTTCAGCTTAGCCTAAAACCCCTCTGTTCCAAGTGAGTTAGAAACTGGCCTGTTTCCCATGTAAACAAAAAAGGAAATGACTTCAGACTGAGTTCTGTCCAATACTTTCTCCAAGTCTTACACTACTTAACAAGTCATATCATTCAGATGCAACAGCTTCTTGAAACATTTGAACATCCACACAGGACAACTGAACAAAGACTTCATATATATGAACAACAATTGCTTATTGCTTATATAACATCATACAAATACATGCATGCTCTTGCACATAAGTGTACACAGTTTAGAATTTAAAAGTGTTTTTATATGAAATGTGTAATCTATATTATACTTTTGAGGTTTACTGATACTGTTCTCTTCATGATAGAAAATAGGATTTTACTAGTATGACTATAGTGGCAAATTCAGAACAGCAGATTTAAGCTTAACTTATTCTAATTTGCTTTCTTAGACATTAGAGATACCCTGTTTTCCCCAAAATAATAGGCCAAGCGCTTATTTCAGGGTTCAAAAAAATATAAAACAGGGTATTATTTTCGGGGAAACACGGTATTTTAAAATATGTTATTATATATAATAAAAGTCCTACTTTCTATCATGAAGAGAACATTATTTGTGTATCAGAGTTAACGAATTATGGATATTTGCTGCTTCAAAGGGAGGGAGGCAGAGAGAAACCACCAGAAAGAAAGAAAAATAGTCAGTCCTGCACTTAAACTGATGTATCATGATATCCATGCTTCTTATGTACACCATGCTTAAATTTAATTTTCTTTCATGGTACCCTCTAAATAAAGAAAAATAGGTTCATGTGATAAATTGAAAATCTTTTCTTCTTTTGCCTGCTAGCAGTGGGGGCCTGTGGTGTGTGCATGTCAAAGTCAATCCCCATTACTTTTAGTAATATATTCCTGTTGTAAAAGATCTTTGGTAACAAGTAGGCTGTTTTATCAGATAGCATAAAACCCTGAAATACTTGGTTGGGCTTAGATGCATTTAACCTCTATATGTATATCTCTATACATAGAAGGAATATCACATTAAAATAATTTGCCAAATTCTTGTAAGTTGGCAGTTTCATCATGCTATTCATTTTCTGCAAGGTCCCTGACATTCTTGTTAAAGGATAATAATGTTTCTATATAAAAAATTAAAATCAAAATGCTTCCTCATAATGATTCCTAGTAATGACTTCTACATTTTCATTAAATTACAAATTGATCTTATCACTGATTTAATGGAATAGAATGGCCTATGGCTAACCTTTTCAGAACCAAGTACTGAAAGCACATTTGCGCGTGTACAAAAGTGAGTGCACACCCATAATGCAATGCATGTGCACCCCGCCCTCCGCATGCAACCCCACATCCTGCGCATGGAGCGTGACCCCACACATGTGCCCCCCGTGCATGTGGGCAGAGACCCGAATACCAGTTGGCCAGTGGGAGGTGTATGCACATGCGTGGCAAAGCCAAGCTGGGGCGACGGCTCACGTGCCCACAGAGAAACCACTCTGTGCCACCTGTGGCACACATGCCATAGGTTCACCATCATGGGCCTATTGTGTAATTTTTAGAAGGAATGCTTATATGTGATATTTTGTAGTAACAAACGTTCAGTTGAGAATAATCTAACTTTGTTTTATTTGCACTGCAGTCCCTCAATTAAAGATAGACTCCCTGCAAACCTCTGGTCTTATCTTAAGTAACTTGGTTGGAATACAACCAAGAAATGTAAGCAGCTGCTTTTGAAGCATGAAGAACCAAGGCATGATTGGTTTATGTTTTGTTTTTTAAATCAAAGACAACAATCCCAGATAACCAGGGTCGTATTTCTCAAGTTGAGAATATACAGTAATCTTTAGTTTGGCTGGAAAAGTACCTATCATTATTTGTTTTTGTTGTAGCTTAATTACTCTGCTTTCCCTTCGGGGTTTTTTTTTTATGTGTATGGACTTTCTATGAACTTTGACCTCCATTTGCAGAGGCCCATATGGAGCTGTATTTCAAACCTGAGGAGACAGCAGAAAATTATCCCTTGGAGGGTTTATGGGCCGTCTAAACAAAAGTACATCCTTAAGTAATCAAAAAAAATAATAGGAAAGTCCCAAACACTCATCTGGTGTCTGCGCTGTTGAATTCGCTGTTATGAATTTGAACAATATTCTTGCTTCTTAGTCAAATATGAGAAATGCAAAGACTTAACAAAAGGGATAAATGTTTATTAATTTGTTATTGGGAGAATAATCAATGAACATCTTCCTAGGCCTGATTAAATGTTAATATAAATGCAGGAACAGCAACAAATCACTTTGCTGCTATGTTTACGTATAACAATTGGGCTGTATTTTCATAGCATAGCAACATCATTTTCTTCATCCAGTCCTTTCTAGTGTGAAACCTTTGAATCACTAAGACAAGTAACTTTCAATTTTGTTTATATTGGTTGGGAGTACAGTGCTCTCTAATTTAGCAAAACATTTTCCATTTCTGCCATAAAATGTGCCATTTAGCATATAATCTCATCTTCGAGGAAAATGAATTGCAACAATATAAAGATAAAGGATGGACGTATGAAAAGCTGTTGAAGTGTGACTCCAGTGGTTTTTCCTTCCTCATGACTAATGCAAAAGAGATTTTTAAAAGAATGATGAGGGAGAGGATGGGAGAGAGAGAGAGAGAGAGAGAGACAGAAATGGTTTTCTAAAGTCCTACCAGTAGCATTATTTATTTATGTATGTATGTATGTATGTATGTATGTATGTATGTATGTATTTATTTATTTATTTATTTATTTATT
>JANHZT010003433.1:425940-436331 GCA_032468215.1 Stegonotus admiraltiensis | reverse complement strand
CAAGCTCCATCTGAAACCCCTCTGGGTCCATCAGGCGCCTGGGGCGGAACCATCTAGTCTGTTCCGCCTCCCTGCGGCGAGGTGTAGCAGTTAGAAAGTCAAGCCGAAGAAGAGAATGATCAGACCATGACAAGGGTTTGATTTCTATACCCCCTAAATCAAGAACATTCAACCACTGTCTAGAGACAAAAGCCAAGTCCAGAGTGTGTCCCCCCATGTGGGAAGGGCCATGAATTAACCTGGTCAGGTCCATGGCCGTCATGGAAGCCATGAACTCCCGAGCCACTTTAAACGTCTCACCAACAGATGGCAGATTGAAATCCCCCATGACCATAAGCCTCGGGGTCTCAACAGCCACTGTGGCTACCACGTTGAGTAGCTTGGGTAGGGCCGCCGCCATATGGCAGGGAGCCAGGTACATGACCAGCAGGCCCATCTGCCTCCCATTGCCCCACTTCACCAGGAGGGACTCACATCCGGCTATCTGAAGCACAGTGACCTCCCTCGGAGCAAGACCTTCCTTTACTAGAACCGCCACCCCCCCCTCCCCTGAGCCCTCGGCTGATGAAATGCGCGGAAACTCAGTGGGCACAATTCAACAACAGGAAACCCTCTCTCTTGGCCCAGCCAGGTTTCCGTGATACCCGCCAGGTCCACTCCCCCCTCCTGAACCAGATCACAAATGAGGGGGGCTTTATTTACCACGGATCTGGCGTTGCACAGCACCAGCCACAGACCCGGGCCCTGAGAGCCTGGACAACCCAGGATGCGAGAAGAGCAATCAGGGCCGGAGCGCACTACCGTTCATAAACAACGGGTGCGCGCTCCCAACACAGGATACGGCCCCCTGCTCCCATCATATCTGCCCCTCCCACCTACCATTCTGATAGAATTTCCCTCTGCCCCCTGAGTCACAACGACCCCTGTAGCCCCCAGGCCAGGACCCTTTATGCCGTAACCCTTAGCCAGATCCCATCCCACTCTCTGTGGGTTTACCCCCAAACCCAAATAACCCTCCCCCCTCACTGCACCCTTTAACATTAAAAACAAACGACTTAAAAAACCCTTTAACCCCCTTCTGGCAGTATGCCACCTCTCGGGGTCCCAAAACCCGTCATTAAAGTAGGCCCTCGATAGTGTGGAGGGCCACGCCTGCGAGAGGGGGGAGCCACACAGAAGAAGCAGTTCAGCCACTGAATACATCCCATAAGTGTGATGGGGGTTAACATTCTGACTAACTAGGGTCCTCAATAAAAGTTCTGGGTTAAAAATCTTGGCAGGTATGCTGGGCTCTGCAGCCCTCTCACGGCCGCGGAAGGAGTCCCAACAGAGTCAGAGATATTCAGGGCAACATGCCCAGCCGCTCTCTCACAGCGACTTGCTAGATGAACACAGCAGACAAAGTCTCTGAAACAAGATGACACAAAGGGTAACTCCCTCAGCCCCCGCCAGACGTTTGTCCAGACTTCTTCCAGTGTAAGAGCCAGTTGGAAAACCTGTCTGGACCAGATGGTTTTTGGTCCCAGCAGAAAGGAAGGCAGATGTTGTAAACCCAGAGAGGCAGATGTAATAAGTCCAGAAAGGGAGGGGAGTTATGGATAATAAGGGTAAACATGGCGTACAGCCGGCTCCATCTGAGGTGGAATCCAAGAGGCCAGATTGAATACCACGGAAAACAAAGAAGGGGAGGGAACCAAGTGGGGGGGAACCGTCCGAGGCGGCCCAAATAGATGGTACTAGTCCTTCCTCTGGCCTCTCCCTAACCCCCCAAGGTTCCACAAACCCCTCTTCGCTGCCAACCATCAGTCCATCCGACCCATCTCCAACAAGCCAGGATTCCAGGTCTGAGGTCTCCAGGCCAAACAAGTTCCACCAAGTTGGTCATCACCTGGTGCAATCTCCAGAGCGCCTCCCAGAGTCATGCGGCAGGCCGCCCTCTTCACCGCTGCCGCCATTGGCCATGGGTTCAGCGCCGGACCACCAACATGCCCCCCAGCCTCGCCAGAGTCCCCAAAAGGGCTGGAGAAAACCGGGGTCAGGGAGGGGCACCAAATGCTGTCTCCGCCACCTGCTGCCGCCGCTCAGACCACCACCATCGCACTCAGCTGGGAACGCTAAGCCACTGCTCCCAGGTTAGGCCCGTTGCCACCCCTGTTACCGCCACCATTTCTGGACCGCCCCTTGTCTTTCTCCTATCGATTCCTTCTCAGCCGCGCCATCCCCGAGGGCAAAAAAACCCTCGATCAGCTGAGAAGGGGCTCTAAATGCCGGGACTGGGGTCAGGAGACATCAAAACGACCCCAGGGGACCCCTAGAAGCCAGAAGCCGCCCCCATCTAGCTCACATGGCCTCCACCATCTTGGGGCATGCGCAGGAGGCAGTTAGTCCATTATTGGACTAACTGGCATTCAGAATTATCATGGAGGAGTATAGAATATACATATCCTTGATTATTTGCATCATGGTGATCCGTGTGAGACGCTAGCTTTTAACCATACTCTTTCAAAGGATAGCCCTAGGAGTGTGAAAGGAGTAAAACATATTTAGTGGAAGAGCATTCAAATATATCAGCCTCCAATATATAGTCAAAAATAAAATTACATGTTCTATTTTGTTGCTGTACAAATGAGGTCCTTATCTGAATATCAGATTGTTATTGGTGCATCACTGAAACAAGCAGTGCTGTACTAATCACATGGAATTAATTTATAAAAGACCATGTCATTTTCACAATATCTTTTCAAGCCTTGAAATACTGAATAACACTATAAAGCAAACACATTCCTTGAGAACCAGTTAATTATTGCAGAATGATGGAGGAGCATTGAAATTCTCACAATGGAGGAATAGGTTATAAAGATGTCAGAAATGGCAAAACTGACCTCATTGGTACAGGTACGACAACACGTACTTTTTATAAAAGACTGGAACCAGTAGGAGATGACAGAAACCTTTTATAGACTTTTTTATGAAAATGGAAAAAAGTGAAGTGTCATTTTTTGACAATTAAAAAAGGACGAAAGGAGGAAGGATAATTGTTTGTAATTATTGTAAAGAAAGTTGAAATTTGTATATTTTTTCTTGTTTCTTTAAGCTATTTTTCTTTCTTATTCTGCTTTGCTTTTTACATTTTTCTTTATTACTTTCCCCTTTTCATATTTTTTTTCTCTAGTTTGCTTTTTATGTGTATAAAGTTCTTAATAAAAATTGTATTTAAATAGCTGTTTTAGATACTTGTGTTTTATAAATCATTCCATCATGATTTAGATGCATTCCTTCATGAGATATAGGGAACCATAGTTATGAGCCATCTGATTGCTAGCTAATACGTCAACGAGGGAATCCTTAGACTGGCAAAAGTATCAAACCAAATTGTAATATGCATATAAATTAGTATTTATATAATGGCTACCGTTGCAAATAATAATAGAGTTTCACAATGATTATAGTGAGAACTCATACGTCTTTTTTAACTTGCTTTAGGAAAATAAGTGTTTTGTAAAGCAGTTATTTCCCTCCCTCAGTTATTTCTTTCTTGTATTTTCATTGTTTTTCTCTTTTTCAGATTCTCTTTCAGTTTCCAGCAATGATGCAAGTCCTCCTGCATCAGTAACATCACTCCAGCCCCATATGATTGGTGCACAAAGCTCTCCTGGTCCTAAACGCCCAGGCAATACCCTGAGGAAGTGGCTCACTAGTCCAGTGAGGCGACTTAGCAGTGGAAAGGCAGACGGCCATGTAAAGAAACTGGCCCACAAACATAAGAAGAGCCGTGAAGTCCGCAAAAGTGCTGATACCGGTTCTCAGAAGGACTCCGATGACAGTGCAGCTACACCCCAAGATGAAACTCTCGAAGAGGTAGATGTCCATTAGTTGCTGCTTGTAGGCCTTTTTCTGAAAATAAGTCTTTAACATTGTGGTTTTTGTTACCTTCTTGTAAGTAATTACATTCACTGGATCAGCTTTTTTAATAACCAAAAAAAGGGAGGAACCCTTAACAAGCCATTTGTTTCTATATATTCCATAGGGGTCTTCCAGAAACAGCTATATCTGAGTATTTTCATTCTCCAAATTATCTCTGTTTTTATTGTTGATGCCTCTGTCAAAAATATATGACTAATGGTCCTGCAGGTTATTAAAATAAGCATTAATTGTACATCTAAATTATGAAAGAGCTGGCAACAGTTCTGTAGTTAAATTTGATCAGCACTTCTTTCTGTCTAGAGTCTGAGAAGACCACTATTTAACCCAGGTGACAGTGAAATAGTTATGCATCCACACAAACATGTATATAACTGCCCAGCTGAAACAGTATAATTCTGGATCAAGCACAAACAAACCGTAAACCGTTTATAAATTGAATAAATCCTAAATCCTAAAACCATAAATTAACCATAAATTAATACAAAATTACATAGGCAGAATCTTGCAAATCTAATTGTGCTGTATTCTCCTTATACTGCAATGAATCAGGGAGACATTGGCCTAAGGCCCTTCCAAATGTTATCTCATTCTGAATTTTGAAAAAGTATCAGCCTATTTTACTATGCAGTGGTTCCTGAATATATCTGTCAAGGTTATTTTCCTCACTCTACCTTAAGTGAAAATTTATCATTGCTTGAGTTCGGCAACAGATTCAGCTAAAGTTTATGTGAAAATGCTTTATTGAAAATTGCTAGTTCTGATATAACATCAAGATATAATAATACCAGATTTGTGAATTGATAATAATTTTAAAAATTCTAACTTAGTACTAAGTAGGAACCAGGATGATATGCTTCCTTGCTAGTTAAAGTAGAATTTGGCAGGTTTTGTTTGGTCAAAAGAAGGTCACAAATAAACTTTCCCCAAGAATATTAGAGTATTAGAAAGGCCAGTAAGTGCTCTCAGAATTAAGAATTTTAAGATTTGAACTCAGTACAATATGGAGAAGAATGTAGCCAGTTTGACAAAATAAAAAAGTGCTATGTTTCAGGAATTCTGACCATTTGTATTGGGGTATTTCAAATATAAAGGTATCAAGCACTTTATACATCATTGAGCACCATCTAACCAATAAGTATGAATATGATTTTCTTTGCAGAGAGGCCGGAATGAGGGCTTGAGTAGTGGCACCCTCTCCAAGTCTTCTTCATCTGGCATGCAGAGCTGTGGAGAAGAAGAAGGTGAAGAAGGACCTGATGCTGTGCCACTTCCCCCTCCAATGGCAATCCAACAACATAGTCTGCTTCAACCAGACTCACAAGATGATAAGGTAAAATGGGTGGAGAGACTTTCTCTGGCAGAATAGGGTGGGGAAATAATTGGTTCTCAGTAGTCATGGCCTACTGTCATGCCAACTGGATCATGCCCAGACCCCAGTTTTCTATGGTGTTAAAATACTGGACAAGGGATTTTGCAGAAATTATGCAACTTAAGCCAATTTACATAGGTATTTCCATTCATTTAGCTGTTATGCATGCTTTATTCTAGTTTTAATATTAATATGCACCAGCTGAAGACTCCATATACTCTTAAGTGAATTTTGATATAGCGGAGTTGCATGCAGTTCAAAAACATGCTTTTGTACTTAATATATACTTGTGAATAACAAGTACCTGTTGCCTTAATTGGTTTGTTAAAATGAGTTTTCATTGTACTCAGAATTAATTTTACAATGTGAGCTCTTGGGTTGTCTATTTTCTTGGCAACGTGCCATCATTCTCAGAAAGCCAGACATTTTCAGCAGTTGAGTGTATGGGTTTTTATTTCCTTCTTTGCTTTTTGGAACTCTTGTGGGTTTCTCTTATGGATGTTAATCATTGCTAAGGTAACCACATCCTTGATGGCGGAGGGGATTTCCTGCATATCCGCTGAAAAAGACTCCCATGATATACAGAAAGATGACAGAATCTGCAGTACAGTGTTCTTAGACATTAATAAAAAGTCCCTAAGGCTTAAAATCCTTTCTGCTCTTAGTTAGCTTATTTAGAAAAATCAAATGTTTTGGCTCAGATTCAGATCTTGCTACAGTAGCTGCAAGTGTGTAGAATAAGCCCTATTTGACAAAGAGTTCATCCATACTCTTCTCTGAGATGAATAATGCTTCCTATATGCAGTTGTGCCATGTGTTTCACAGACATACAATATATACTGTACATACATTTTTCATAAGGAATTCAGCTGAAATGTTAAATATTAGAAATTATTTTAACCTTTGTCTTTTATCTCTTCCATACGGAGCTTAGGAACCAGTCTGAGATACACAGATTTTCCCAGCTTCCCTTCACTATCTCTATTGCCTCATAGTATTAATATCAGTGTGTACAGCAGAGACGTTCTATTTTTAGTATGCATGGACATACAAGGAGGGAAGCAGTATTTTAGCAACACTTCCACTCTGAAGGTTAATTTTATATTGCAAATACCTTCCATGAAAAAAGTGTTGATTTGTATAGATCTTCCAGCAAATGAACATCGGTTACATTTTGTAAAGGAGAAATTTTCGTTTTCATGGGTTAATAGCACTTTATCACATGCCTTCTCAAATCAACAATTGTACAATAGTTTCCTTTTCACAACTGCACATTTCTCAGATACTTGCTAAAGAGCAAAATGTAGTCTGCATTTACTTGCCAGCATAAAACCAGACAATGGTAGCTAAGTTTTGCTTACTATTGCTTCTGGTACTCTTTCAATCAAAATTCTGTTAAATAATCTTCCCTAGCACATTTAACAAACTAAAATCCCTGTAGATTTTGCATTCATTTTTACTACCCTTCTCTTTACATAAGGAAACAATTATTTCAGTCTTCAGGCAGAGATGCTAACCAAGTCAGACAACTACTCCATAAGCAAACTACATTCAGATTACATTACATTACATTAATATTATGAATATGTCTAAATCTGGACCATTGCCATTTTACAAGATTCTTACAGCATTTTTTTACCTTGTTTTCACCATTCTTTTCCTTTGATACAACCATTTTAAACATTTGTTTCCATTCCATTTTTGACATACATTATTGCCTTCTATATTAATTATGAGGATATACTAATCAATCTGTACTCCCAAGAACAATCAAAGCTCAGTTTTACTCTAAGTATGCTTTTGTGAAGCAAACCAAATTCTCTAATGTAGAGACTAGCTTGTAAATCAACATATTATTGCAAATATCACATCAGGTAAATGCAGTGTCCTAATCTGTCAAATCTGTCAATCTATGTTAATTTGTGTCTCAACAAATGAAGACTTCAGTCATTGGAAGGCATTTGCATTGTCTATAGTCAATCTGTTTAGTAGTGCTTTATAAATCACTTTTTATAACAATTGCTAAAACACATGCTGTGCAGTATTTTTTTTCTTTGATTATTCTTGTTTCTTAAAAATCACCTTTTTTAGCATAATGTTGCTTTTTTGTTCTGTTTGATTTGGCACAGTTTCTATGTATTCTTGTAAACGTTCCATTTCCTTTGTCCCCATTCAACTTAAGCTGTTCAATGCACATTAAAATTTATTTAGTATTTACATTATGGGACAGCCAATCTTTCAAATATAAAAATGCACAACATTCCTATTCTGAAATTCTTGATTAGTTTTAATCTTTCTGTATAGTAGTGGGAAAAAAGCATACAATATTTGGCCCATGGGGCATTTGTGCTGTGCTTCCATTATGAAGTGAGCCTTATATTACTTGTGTAGATTACAGTTACATAGAGATACATGCAGTCTGCAATCACACTTGCTTATTTACTAATCCCTCAGATCTCTTCCCAAAAGCTTCCTCTGCCCATACCATTTCTTATTATTTGCAGCCAGAAATTAGAATCCTGTAAAAACAGAGATCTTCCAGACTTCTGTTTCATGTTTATGATGTTAAGGAATCTTATCTATGTGAGTTCTACTCCCCTTTAGAATGTTCCATTTTAAAGACGTTTCACTCTGACCCACAGATTCTTTAGGTTTGGTTCCTTTCTGTGCTGCTTCATGTTAATATGAAATTTGGGGGGATGAGGAAACAAATATAATTAGCTTTAATAATAATACAGAAAGATTAAGAGATTCCTCACAGGCCAATTGTACATTACCATTGCCAAATGGTAATCATGCACAGTACAAATAAGTGAAAGATATGGAGAGCATAACGTTTATAAGTAACAGGATTTGCTTAAAAAAACAAACTCTGCTTCTTTGAAGTGAAATGAACTATTCATTTCAAAGGTATTAAAATACAGTATTTCTTGAATAAGCTGGTTTTCTCCCTTTATCTCCCCATCTCAATCTTAATTCCATTCTGTAGACATCTTCTCGTTTATTGGTACGTCCTACCAGCTCAGAAACACCCAGTGCAGCAGAGCTTGTCAGTGCCATAGAGGAGCTTGTAAAGAGCAAAATGGTGAGTGTTTGTTGTTTTTGTTGTTGTTTACTGGCATCTTGTAGATAGCTCAGACTTGCTTATGTGGTATATTGTCTAATGATATTAATTGTGCTACCCAACATTAATTTTTTGTCAACTATAGCTATCTAAATAGCCCTGGGGAAAATAAATTTAGAGGGAAAGGTTTGTAACCCTCTTGGGGTAATTTTTTAAATTTATCTAATAGTGAAAATGAAAGTAGCATATTTGTTAAAATAACAATAAGCTGTGTATTATTGATGGTTAGATGTTGTATGCCATCCAGCTACTGTTACATTTGCAATGTATGCAATGTAAAGGAAATAATAATTGTGTTTCAACTTGGTCTTAGGCGCTAGAAGATCGCCCAAGTTCATTGATGGTAGATCAGGGTGATAGTAGCAGCCCATCATTCAATCCTTCGGACAACTCACTTCTCTCTTCCTCATCACCCATTGACGAGATGGAAGAACGGAAGTCCAGTTCTTTAAAGAGGCGACAGTAAGACTAGACTACAAATTTATTTAAAGTCTGTCATTTGCTTAAGAAGAACACTTTTCCTTTGCTTTTTTTCTATAAAGTCTTCAAGGTTTTCATTCTTCTTTAAGACAAAATTAAACATGATCAATTTTTGAAGACTTTGCCATATTTTTAATTTATTTTATTATACATGATCAGACTTTTTTTAATGCTTTCAAAAGGATAGCAAAGAGATTGATTTTTAAGGCATTTGTTCCAGCCTATACCTGATGAATCAAGACTGCATATATAAAAACAGAAATTTCACCATTAAAATTGCCCTTTCAAGTACAATAATTAACACTGCATATTAAATAGCAATAGCACTTATACGACTTCAGAAGGCTTTATAGCCCTCTAATAAATAATGGAAATAGTATCACCAATTGAAGAACTAAAGCAGAATTCCCTTAGAAAAGTTTGAATCTTACAGCTAATATGCTCAAATTTTTATGTTTAGCCTTCAGTATTCTTCAGTTTCATTCAAATGATAACAGGAAGGATTAAGAATACATCTATAATACATCTAATTGTGAAAAAAATTAATATATAAAATCCACTAGGCATAATAGTTTTTATACATACTTAAAATGAATTTTAGGGGGTGGGGGAAGCAGTTACATTTAGGAATATCTTGCTGCTTATTCATTTTTTTTTCTTTTTTAACTAAAACCTCCTGATCTTGTACTGAAATCTTCATAGTCTTCATTGCAACAACTATACCCAAGTATCTTCTTATGGGAAAACCAGTTTCTTTTCCAACAAATCTAGAGGGGATAGAATGACCATAGATCTAAGGACCAATGATATCAAATATGAATCTATCCCAAAGCATGAGAGAATAGCCAGCAATGTTATCAGGATGAGAGCCAGAAAGATCTATGGGAGGAGATCATTTTGTTAATTTCTTATTATATCAACCAGACAGTTCTCCCTTACAGTCTTCCAAAATATATCTTACCTCTCTAGTTATAAATAGTTCTTAATTTATCAATTAATAGCTTAAATTATGAACCAGCTTAATAGAGTTAAGAGTATTCTGCTATTTGTATTTGACCATACATAAACTGATAATTGGGATTATTAAATTCATATCTCTGTCATTTTACAGGTATGTCCTACAGGAATTAGTGGAGACAGAACGAGATTATGTGAGAGATCTTGGCTATGTAGTAGAGGTATGTTTCATCCAGTGGTGAAATGTAAAATTTGTTACTACCGATTCTGTGGGCGTGGCTTGGGTGGGGTTAATGTGACTGGGTGGGCGTAGCCAACTTTTTTTTCCTTTTAAAAGCATTTTTTCTACAACCTTAAGAGGTTGCCGAAGAGGTTGCAGAAAAAAATGCTTTTAAAAGCCTCTGATGATCAGTCAACTCAGCTGGGATCTCAGCTGGGATCGCCAGAGGCTTTTAAAGGCTTTTTTTTTTCCTACAACCTCTTCGGCTTTTAAAAGTAAAAATGCTTTTAAAAGCCTTTGACGATCCCAGCTGAGCT
>JANHZT010003433.1:378606-403063 GCA_032468215.1 Stegonotus admiraltiensis | reverse complement strand
GAGCAGCTGGCCGCCACACGCATGTGCACCGGCCAGCTGCTCTCTTCCGGGTTTCAGCACTCCAGCACATGCACTCAGTGCCAAAAAGGTTAGCCATCACTGTCATATATAATTGCCAGTTTTTCAATACCACGCACGCATGGAATGCTCACATTTTAGGTTCTGGGCAGTATGTGACGCCCACCTCTGAGTAATGCTAGAAGTTTTCATTACCTTCAAAGGAAAAACTTTTGATTTTTTAATGAGTGAAGGTTTGCCCTTTGCAAAACAAGTTCTCAGGTTCCCCAGAATAACCATTCAGGTAATTTCGGTAGACATGAAGTCACTGCTGAATTTGACATATGACCTTAATTAATTGACACTAGGTATATATGAGGTTGTTTTAAACTGAATGAGATCATGTGTTGGTTTAGCAAGTCAGCAAATCCAACTGACAGTGCTCTACATGGTTTCAAATGAAAATATTTTCTGATTTTATCTGAAAATGTCAAGGAGTATACTTGAGAATTTTTGCATGAAAAAGATGCACTTTCCTCTCTGCACCTATAAATCATTTCAGATATGACTGTTCAAATACATCCACATAGATGTACAGTACAGCCAAACGGTCATATATTGTTATCATTATAACAGTATGTTATTACCCGTATTGCCTGAAGGCTGTGGATAAGAGTAATTTAAGACAATCTTCAGAAATGTATAATTTTATATATTTACACCCACACCCACACACAAACACTCACACACACACACACATTTATAAACTGCTTAGAGAGTGCTGTAAAGCACTATGGAACAGTATATAAGTCTAAGTGCTATTGCTATTTAGGTCCTGGCATTGGCTCCACCCTTTGTAGTATAAAGCATTATTCTAAAAGTTTGGAGACGTGCAGTACATTGGGGAAAGTTATATCACACTGTTAAAAGGTAACTTAATCCACCCTTTGGAAATCCAGGAAATCATTGGCCTACTATATCACTGTATTTAGCAATTTAGAATCCCATCTGATACAGCAATTAGCCTGGAATCTGAGGCTCCTGTATCCTAATACAGGATCTGTCACCTTCAGTCATCTGTTTTGAAAATGAAGAGTTTGTAAATATGTATAGAAGTCAAGAAATGCAAGCTTATCATGCTGTGATTCCACAAGAAAGGAAGTTAAACAATTACTATACTAACAGAAAAATAACATAATTGCACTTAGTAATAGAAAATTAGAATATAGTCTTCATATTGATAACCTTTGTTGCAGAGGCACTCAATTTCATTATTTAACATCCCACTCTCATATAGCTGCTTAAAAGGTAACAACCTTTTATTTTGTCATATCCTTTTCTATTTGTGTGTATTATCAACTTTTTCCTCCTTTTTCTTTTTTCTCTCTCAACCTTCTAATTGGTTCTTCTATAGAGTGAAAGTAGCAGCAGTAGCAATATCTCCACCATGCTGGTGACACACGATTATACGGCAGTGAAGGAGGATGAGATTAATGTCTACCAAGGAGAAGTCGTGCAAATTTTAGCCAGCAACCAACAGAACATGTTTTTGGTGTTCCGAGCCGCCACTGACCAGTGTCCTGCAGCCGAGGGCTGGATCCCCGGCTATGTCCTAGGACACACCAGTGCAGTCACTATTGATAACTCTGATGGAACAATGAAGTAGGTGTAATGCATGCTTCTTTGATGACTTCATTAGTTTGCAATAGCAACAGAGTTTTGTGGTACCTTAGTGATATAAACTTTCCTAGACCAAATCCAGTTCTCCGATATATAAAATGGGCTCCTGTTTATTTTTGCAATACAAATAAAAACTATAAATAAGTATTTTACTAAAATAGTTATTTTACTTAGAAAGGCTGATTTAATGAAGGTAATATTTAATGTTATTTCTCTAAAGGCATGGTAAAACATACATTGTAAATTATCCACTGTGGATCAGTTAGGGGTCAAAAGTTACAGGACCTTGGAAAACTCCAATTGAAAGCTCCAGTGGCTGCTGAGATATTTTATTTATTTGTTTGTCTGTTTGTTTATATCTGCCCATTATTATTTTTACAAATAACTCAAGGCTTTGAACGCATCTAACACACTTTCCTCCTCCTGTTTTCTCACAACGAACCCTGTGCATGAGTTGGGCTGAGAGAGAATGACTGACCCAAGGTCACCCACTGACTTTCATGGCTAAGATGAGACTTGAACTTACAGTATCCTGCTCTAGAAAGCAAGTGTCCTAACCACTAAACAAAACTAGCGCTCTCAGCATGTTTTATAATCTCTTGTTGCCAACAAGTAACATCTCTTTTACCTCCAAACTGCTGTATATGGTTAACATATCTCATTTTTATTTTAAAAAAATAATAATCTCAAAAATCCATGCTCATCATAGCACATAGTCAGGACCACTGCATCCCTCAGCTACCTCACAAATTGTCAAAAAACCAAAAGCATAATTGCAGTTTACTAACTTGTTAGAAATCATATTTTTCACAAAGTGACAGTTAGAACAAACTCATAATCTCATTAAATCGTTTTGTTCTCACTGTCATTTGAAGTGGACATCTCTTTTCTTCCCAGGTTTCTCTCCCTCTAGGTTGATTTAAAACATTTTTTTTCCAATCAAAGTCATCCACAGGAAGGTAATCACAAGCTATTATGTTCTAATTTCAGGAAGTCGTCATCTTGGCACACAGCACTCCGCCTAAAGAAAAAATCTGAGAAAAAAGACAAAGACGGCAAAAGGGAAGGCAAATTAGAAAATGGTTACCGTAAATCTAGAGATGGACTTGCCAATAAGGTTTCCGTGAAGGTATTTCTTTGTGACATTATGTTTGTAAATGCTTATACTTGAAAAATGTTAAAAATTTTAAATCTATAAAACATGGGATAAATTTTACCAATATTTCCTGAGGAGGATACAAATCTAGACTGACATTCCTTTATTGCATGATGCAAAAGTTGACAATTCCATTCTCAATATACAAAAGGAAATCTCAATTTCAATTGATTGTCATCATCATAATAACAAAAAATAAATAAAAACAGGCACCGTTTTAATAGTATAGCTAGGTTTATAACTCATTTTATGAGGGATAGCTATATCCACTAGCATGAAAATCTTGTAGGCTAGAGCAACTAAAATTATTATTCTGAGTACAGTACCATTGTGCTATCTAAATTAATTTAGCATGAGCTCCAAGATTAGTTACAGCATTTTGATGCTGTGGGTATACTTTAATTCCTATGCGGGATGAAAGAAGCTGAGGCTCTTAAAGGTGTTTATCCTGACAGATTGGGTGTCTGAAATTAGATTGGTAAGGAAAGAAAAAGAAAAAGGTAACTTTTTCTCTCCTAATTTTTTTTATATGTATCTAAATTAATGTGACCATATGAGATATGGGGAGATAGCCACTTTGTTAATATTTTCTGAAAAGCAATAATTTGTTTTAAAGATTTTATAATGGTTAATAAACACAGTTTCTTAATATTGTATCATATCTATGGAAAATCAATTTCTGCATTCAGTGTTATTTAATATATATTAATAAACAAGCATTAGCATGTTGTAACTCTCTGACCACAGCAGTTCTGGAGGGCCGGTATAAAAAAGTTCCATGTGAGCTGAGACTGTGCCCTATGGATAAGGGGGCATTTAAATTACAGCTCATATCCTGTTGTATTGCCCCCTCTAAAGGGGCTCAGGGACTCATAACATCTTACCTGATTAAATATACTGGAAATTCTGATCATTTTTATGTAAATTTCTATAGTCAAATCAATTTGATTCAGTTTCTCTGAACATAGCTAAGATTTGCTAAAGGTTTCTGTAAAATTACACAGACTTTGGTCATTAATTCCACCATCAGCTGTAATACAGTACTATGCCTTGGGTCTGTTTGGTTCTGTTCAGTTTGGCTTTATTTTAATCTTTCTTTTTTGCTGGTCCATGATGGCATAAAAGATTTAACTGAATATTAATAAATCTGTTACTGTGTTAAGTGGAGCATTTCCTAGGGCTAAAACTCCAGACTTCCTTTAGTTCTATTTATTACTCATACCACCCAAATCCCTTTATTTCAGTTCCTCTATTCATCTAGAACAGGGGTGTCAAACTGGTGGCTCACGGACCAGATGCATCACACGCAGGCCACGCCTACCCCAGGTCCCTGAAAGGAAAAAAAGTCACAATACGTCACATGACAGCAACATGACACAGCAAGTTTGACATCTGTGCTCTAGAATACAAACAGAAGTACCTAATCAGATATAATTTATAATTCACGATCAAATAGGATGTGTTCAGGATGTGTCCTCAACTGTCTTGATATTCATGGCATATATAGCATAATTTGAATAGCTAACCAAATACCATTTTGTTAGGTTGAAGTGTTGTCAGGCACAAGAAATTGGGAGTCAGGCTTAAGTCCAAAATTAGTACAAGTTTATTCCATGTTTCCTCTAAACACGAATCTGAATTACTAATGGTCAAGCAAATTGGCAGTAGATAAGTCAACAGAACTCAAGGAGGATTGGATTTAGATCTCTTGTGGAGATGAAGGGACCCCATATTAATGATGCACTTGACCCCTTCCTCAGGCTCAGCCTGGTCATTTCCTATAACCTTTTTGTTTTTTATTCTTGGCTTGCTATAATGTTTAACTTTTTTTATCTTAAGGACAGACATTCTGCAAAAATTCCTGAAATGCTAATTCTATTCTTCTCTTTTTTAGCTTCTCAACCCCAACTATATTTATGATGGTAAGTTGAGATTAAGTATAAAATTGTAGTTTCATGAGAAAAAATATTTTTGAAATGATCTTAGAAATTATTGTCAGAGGAAGAATTCATCACTAAAATACATAAAAATGTCATTGATATCTATTAAACCATCAGACAAATAGCAAAGTGATATAATCCTGTTAAATCAGTTTATATATTCTATTAAGGATGTGCAGATCACCCAAAATCTTCTCCATGTCAAACACGTATTCAGTTAGTTCGCAGCTCTACATATTGTACATTTTTAAAAAAACAAATCAATTATCTCAAACTAATTAACAAAAGAAAAAGAGTACCTGCAGAACTATTAACAAAAAAACAGAAGACAACAACCAAACTAGTTCTTATGCAAAAAAAGAACTGCATCTTTCTGGTATGCAATTCTCCATATACGCAAATATTGTATGCATCCTGTTTATAGCTTTCTCTAAAAAACAGTCAACTTGCATAATGTAAGGTAATTTTTGCAGAGCTGTCTGACATAGACACTTTTTAAGCACATGCACAGTAAGTGTATATACTAGTATATTTATATAGTATATGCTTTGAAATGTAACTAGCTATAATATGTGTCAATATGTATATAATATGTCAAGGTGGTGTTCTAGAAACCAGGAGCTTTTGAGTTCCAGTTCTGCCTTAGGCATGAAAACCAACTCAGTGACTTTGAGTCAATCACAATCTCTCAACCCAACCTACCTCATAGGGTGTTATTATTGTGGAGAAAAAAGGAGGATGAGTATTATGCATGTTTGCTGCCTTTACTTCAAGTAATTAAGGCAGATAAAATTCTCATCAATAAATGAAAAATAAGTAAACATTATCATTTGCCACTTTCCTAAATATGTAACTTTCTTTACACATCTTTCTCATATATCTCTTATATGAGTGTACCATATAAAAGTGTATCTCAGCAACCACATAGATGATTTTTCCCATGATGATCTGTTCCTAATGTGATCTTTCAGGTACACTTATTGCCACTGTAACTTGAGTCCATCCACCTTGGTACTGGTCATTCTTTTCTTCATATTGCTTTCACTTTTTCTGACATAAGAGTTTTCTCCAGATTGCTATCCCTTCACATAAGTTGCCCAAAATAGGATAATTTGACCCTGGCCAATTGTGTCTCAAGCAAGAAATCTGGGCTCATTTGTTTTATGATCCATTTCTTAATTTTCTAGGTTATCCAGCATCCTGTTTAGAGAAATTCATTTCCAAGGCTAGGGAAAATCTTGTGTTCAAATCTTGTGTTCAAATGATTGTACAATCTCCACAGGTATATTATTTCTTGAGGAGAAAAGTGTGCAACCTACTGCAAATTAAATATTCAAACTATGCAATATTGCGGAGGAGAAAGCATACATGCATTCAAAGTGATGTGTATGTTCAGCATTCAATGAATAGAAAGGTGGGGTATAAATGTGTAAGCGAACATGCTCTTTAAAATCATATTTTGTTCCAGCTGTGATGCAGAAGTAGCATATATATCACCTCAAAATTGCATGACTATAATGTTACCAACAAGACAGTGGCCTTTTCGTCTTTTAACGCCAACAATTTCCTTTTTTACAGTTCCCCCAGAATTTGTAATACCATTAAGTGAGACAACGTGTGAGACAGGAGAGACTGTCATTCTTAAGTGCAAGGTCTGTGGTCGTCCCAAAGCTTCAATCACTTGGAAAGGTCCTGATCATAATACATTGAGCAATGGCAGCCATTACAGCATCTCTTGCAGGTATTGGGCTTCTCTTAACTGTATACTTGTACCATATTGGAAGGAGATTGCAAATGTGAAGAAGTGTAAGCAAATATAACAAGTTTGACTTTGCCTGTCCCTATCCTAGTTCCTTCAGTATTGTGCCCCTATATTTAGAAGTACTCACCCCATAATAGCACTTTTTTCTCATTTATTTATTTATTTATTTATTTATTTACTTACTTACTTACTTACTTACTTACTTATCTATTTAATCATTATTCATGTTTTAAATAATTTTAATATTGGAAGAATGCTCAGTGTTTCAAAGTCAGGGCTGTCTCCAGATATCCACCATTTTTATTTCATAAATTGCTTGTAGGTCCAGTGTCTGTCCAGACATTTCTCAATATCATAGGCAACTCAAGCCATTTTTTTAATTACAAAAAAAGATGAAAGTAAGTGACTTTCAGCCTCACTAGTAGACTAGTAAATTCACTCCACAGAAGCTACAATTAATTCTATTAAGATCAGCTATAATAATATAAGCTTGTCTGATTGTGCTATCCTTCATCTTCCTTCTTTTAGTTCAATTTATGATATTAGCTAACCTATCTCTTCCTCTATTATCCAAGGGACTTATAGACTGCCAGGGACTCATCCTGGTTCCTGATCAAAAGGATAACATGTCACTTTTAGTTGCTTTCTGTCAGTCATGAAGTAATTCAAAGGAAAGGTGGGCAACAGAGATCAAATCCCAAAGGTGCTTTTTCAAAAGGCAACTGGACTTTGCTTTTCCTTGAAGAGGTTTCACTTCTCATCCAAGAAGCTTCTTCAGTTCTGAAAGCTTCTTAGATGAGAAGTGAAACCTCTTCAAGGGAAAACAAAGTTCAGTTGCCTTTTGAAAAAGTACCTTTGGGACGACCATGACCTGGATGACTGAGAATCTCCACAAACAACATAGATCAAACTACACTGTAATATCTGTTAGGTGTTAAGCAAATTGCTTATATTTTAGTGTCAGTGGCTTCCTTTTCTGTGAATTGGATTTTGCTTGGAAGAGAAAAATATCAATTTAAAGAGCCTTGATCTCATGGTTATCAAATTAGTGACCTTGGATGAAACTGATAGATTCTAGTCAGTTTATACAGGTAATCCTCTGTTTCCAATCACTAAGATTGAAACTTCTCTCGCTAAGCAATGTAGTTGTTAAATGATTCTTGTCTGGGCCTTTTAGCCACAGCTATTAAGTAAATCACATGGTTGTTAAGCGAATCTGGCTCCCCCCACCATTGACTTTGCTTTTTGGAAACACCCCCTCCCCAGAAGGTTGCAAATTGTGGTCACATGACCCTCCGATGCTGCAACCATTGTAAATATATGCCAGTTGTCAAGCATCTCAATTTGATCATGTGACTGTGGGGATGCTGCAGTGGTTGTAATTGTGAGGATTGCTCATAAGGCCTTTTTAAGTGCCTTTGTAACTTTGAATAGTTGTTAAACAAATTGTCATAAGTCAAGGACTACTTGTATGCCAATGCAATCATATCTGCCTCTAAGACATTGATGGTTTTCAATTGATAATAATGTTTAAAATAAAAACACAACAAGGTAACAAGATTACCTCAGAACATTGAGGAAGGACCATATCTCATATTCACAATTACTCCCAAACAAAGATCAGAATAGTCCTTCAGACCACAAAGACCCATTGAAACAGCCCAGTCTTAATGGCTGCTGGAAAACTTTGGACTCTTTTGTTATCATCCGACTGTAAATGAAGAAAGATTAGTCATGGATGTAACTAGCATTAAGTGGCAACAGCCAGAAAATCTCAGGACCTCTGTGGATATAATGACCTGTCTCTAGGTTTAGGGATGAGGAGACACAAGGCAAAATGGTCTCAAAGTTATTTGTGTTTGAACCCAAGATATTGTCTTTCTGGGAGAAGAATTTCTCTGCCTTGTTTTCAGATTTTACACAAATTATGTTTTAGCTTTACTATTTCTCCCTTTTCAGAAATGGATTCCTGCTGCCATGATGGCGGACATTATGTGATAGCCCTCTCCACTGCCCTTGCCCATTATCATTTGAAATGACCTCTTCACAAAATTCCAAATGACCCAATAGTTCAAAATAGTTAGAGCGGCATATATGGATTGCCCATTGTTGTTATACTAGTGCCTTGCCATTTTTAGCTTTTATTTTGATGGAGTATTTTTTGAAGAGTTGAATTAAGCAGGAACCTATGCTGAAATATGTTCAGAAGCACATCCTCTGAACATTATTAAAAGTATATTAAGTATTCAAACAGACCAGGACCCTTTCAAACAAGCAAATAAAATCCTCAAGCACCCCCATATTATAGTTATCTTAGATGCAATGTATGCAATCTTTGAGATAAAAAGTAGATTTATTAAGAAGTAATTAGGATGGGTAAGATGTATGATAAATTAACTTTGAAAATGAGTGTGTGCGTGCACATAGAATTGTACTTTTGTTTCTTGAATATAAGAACTAGAGGTCAGGTGAGAGAAAGACATAGAAGCAATGTGTGAAAAAGCTTTCCATCATTTGTGTTTCACTATTTGCCATAAGTATCCAAAGGCTCTCTGGGCAAAAAGACGATTCAGTCACCAGCAGTATTAATTATTTATTTATTTACTTACTTACTTACTTACTTACTTACTTACTTACTTACTTACTTATTTTTAAAACTTACATGTCGCCCTTCTCCCGAAAGACTTGGGGTGGCTCACAACCAACAAACATAAAAACAATCATAATAAATAAGGTTAAAAAACAATTTAAAATCCCACAATCAATTAAAAATCCCTGAAAACAGATCACACAATTTGTTTAAAAAGCCACATCTTCAGGTCTTTGCAGAAAGTACTGAGATCAGGAGCTGTCCGGAGCCCAGTGGGTAACTCGTTCCAGAGGGTCGGTGCAGCCACAGAGAACGTCCTCCTCCTGGGAGCCGACAGCCAACATTGTCTGGCCGACAGCTCCCGGAGGAGGGTAGCCCTCTGTGACCGCACTGGGAGGTGGGAGGCCAGTAGGAGGTGCTCCTGCAAGTACCCGGGACCCATGCCATGAAGGGCTTTATAGGTTAGCACCAGCACCTTGAAGCGGACCCGGAGGACCACCGGCAACCAGTGAAGCTCACGCAGCAGAGGTGTAACCCGGGAGTAACGGGAAGCTCCCTTAACAACCTGCACGGCCGCATTCTGGACCAGTTGGAGCCTCCGGGTGCACCCCAAGGGCAGCCCCATGTAGAGAGCATTACAGTAGTCCAAGCGATGACCAGAGCATGAGTGACTGTATGTATTATCTCACATGAAGAGTGAGTTGTATATTGTATACAATGAAAACTAAATAAAAAGGAATTATTACATAGTTTAAAAAGTAAAAGGAATATTTTATACTGATGACAGCCATGGTTTTCATGCATGAAATTGTAATCCATTTCTTTGCTTTCTTATCAGTTGAGAGAGACTAGAATTAAAGCAAGGGAAATTTTACATATGAAGTATTAACAGTACTAATAGTCTTAGACAGAGGTAGGTAATGTCTCACCTGCTTACAGTTTATGATATTTTGCAGTGATTTAGGAGAAGCATATCTGAAAATTATTGGTGTGACCACAGAAGATGATGGCGTCTACACATGTATAGCTGCAAATGATATGGGTTCAATTTCCACTAAGGCTAGTCTGCGAGTTTTAGGTAGGTTAACATGTATAATATCACAACATGAGATTAAAAATAGCACATTTTGTATGTTCATTATGTTTGTACATAATGAAAGAGGGTGTTTTCTTCATTTTTAAGGTCCTGGAAGCGATGGGGTCATGGTCATCTGGAAGGATAACTTTGATTCCTTTTATAGTGAAGTGGCTGAGCTTGGCAGGTATGATCAGCTAGTGCTTCTTATTATGAACTTCGAGTGTGTGTATAGAAAGACAGGAGTATATGTTTATGTATGTGCAAATGATTTGCTTCACACTAATTCACATTGATATGCAGGAATTACATTCTTTGAGAGCCTGTTATCACTGCAAAACTGAACATTATGAGACAGACAAATCTATTATTATTATTATTATTATTATTATTATTATTATTATTAAATTTATATACTGCCCTTCTCCTGAAGGACTCAGGGCGGTGAACAGCCATTGAATAAAACACAACAATACAAAACTTAAAAACAATTTAAAATAAATTAAACCAAATTGGCCCATGACTTAAAAATCCAATTTAAAACAGTAGAATTTAAAATTTTCAAACGAGTTAATGCAAATTGACTAAGATCTGATCCTTACACTTGTAGTGAAGTCTGTGCAGTAGTTTCCTCTAATCTGGCAAAAATCATGTAATTCTGTCATTATTAGATTCATTAGTTTAAGAAAAATTGCTGAGAATAGCACACATTCACATAATTTCATTCTGGTTTTTAATTGCCTTTCTGAAGATAATGATCATGCTTCAGTGAAAAGTCGGTGGGTGTCTTCCCAATTTACATACTTTAAATGACAGCCAAGACCGAGGAGCTACTACATTAGTATAATTAGCATTGATTCAGACTGTTATTGAAAAATCCTTACTTTGTTTTACTTGGCATTTTTAAATATTTCTGGGGCTTTTAAAGACATGTCTAATAGTTCATGATCAGGTTGAAATACGTATGTATGAAGTGACTTATGAAAATTGACCTAGGTTTCAAGTATTCCTTGTTGACGTTGTTCTTCTCACTTTTTTTTTAAAGGGGCAGGTTTTCTGTCATTAAGAGATGTGATCAAAAGGGAACCAAGCGAGAAGTAGCCGCTAAATTCGTAAATAAGAAATTGATGAAACGAGATCAAGTCACCCGTGAACTTGGAATTATGCAGAATCTCCAACACCCTCAGCTTGTTGGCCTTCTTGATACCTTTGAGACTTCCACCAGTTATATCTTGGTGCTAGAAATGTGTGTAATTGCTTAGTTACTTAATTAAAATATTTTTCTCTTTTCTAATATCTCTGATTAGTTTTAAAATTTATATTGAAAATAGTTTCATGACATTCTGTGTGTATCACAACTAGTCCAAAACATAAACTGGACAGTGCCATGTAAGCTCTTTATTTAGAAGGTCACTGTGAAATTTATTTAACGTTCAGTAATGATCCTGTAACATAATTTTAAAATATACATGACACTTGCCCTTTTGAGTATTGAGTCATTTTTCTTTTCAAGATCAAATAAAAGTAACTTGAGCAAAGCTTGTGCAGTAATCAAAGGACAGATAATGCCCAAATTCCCTTCAGAATTCAAGGAATGGGGGAGGTTAATATTTTTACAATGATCTTTTATTTCAAACATTATTTGTATTGTCATTGTGAGATTAGATAGATACAGACAGTTTTCATTCAATAATATGTTCAGGTGATTAGCATAAAGAAAAGAATGATGGCAATGAGAGGTAAGATGACCACACTGCTTAATGACAAATTTTCTTGTCTGTATTGTGGTCATAAATTGGGACTACCTATTATAAATTAGAATTGTGGATATTTGTAGTATAAGGACTGGCTCGAAAGTTGTTATTTTTATATAGTCCTGAAAGCAAAAAATTATACTTAACTGGCAGCAATGGATTGTTCTTTTGTGTTGTCACATTTGGATTAGACAATAGAGTTCTGACAAAGAGAAAAGGAAGACAAATTGCCTTTGAGCAATCCTAACAATTTTTTTCAGATTTTTTTTCTTTATATAACTAACAAAGCCTTTATTTCCCATCATCATCAATTCTGAGGTTATATTACAGAGTTAATACTGTTGCACAGTATTACTTTTTGTTAATTTTATATAATTTATATAATATACAAAATTTATATAAAGATAATTAATTTTATATAACGTAAATTTTTTTTGCATATCCTACATGAGCTAGAAACACATTCTGAAATAATGACATATAATACATCAAAGGAGTTACTAAACTCCAAATTCTGAATTAGCAAAATTAATTTCTTAGTAATTGGACTAGGTCTACTTTAGAAAGGATACTTTTTAGAAACTGATGCATGTTACTTTACCTGTGAAATGCAGGCTGTTGACTTTACTTTTAACATGATGCTCATGCTTTCACAGGGCCAACCAGGGTCGCCTTCTTGATTACATTATACAATGGGGAAATCTCACTGAAGGAAAGATCAAGCTGTATCTGCGGGAGATTCTGGAAGCTGTACATTATCTTCACAATTGTAGAATAGTACACTTGGACCTAAAGGTGAACTGGGCAATGACCACTAACCATTTACCTCAAAATATTTTCAGAGCATTTAAAATATTTTTACTTGAGGGTGTCTCGTTTTTTGTTTAGAAACAAGCATTCAGCAAGTATATTATTGCCATCCAACACCATTAAATTTTAGAAGCTATTGACCACTTTCCCAATTATTTCTTGTTTAAAATTTAATGTTGCTTTTAGTTCAGTAAATGTATGTTACGATCAGCAAGCTGAAATGCCTTTGTTCTATTATGCCTATGCATGGATATTTTTCCTTTTTATAGCTGACCATTTTAAGAATATTCATTTGGCTAGTGTTGTTTTGCTTCAAAAAATAAAAAATGCAAATATATATATATATATAAAGTAACACTGTTAGAATTTGATCTGGTTTAACAGAGTTGAAAATTTGTTTTCTCTTTCAGCCCGAAAATATTCTGGTGGATAAGAGTTTGGCCAAAGCAACAATCAGATTAGCTGATTTTGGAGATGCAGTTCAGCTCAACACTACTTATTATATCCACCAGTTATTTGGGAACCCAGAATTTGCAGCTCCTGAAATTATCCTTGGAAATCCCGTCTCCCTGACCTCAGATGTGTGGAGCATTGGAGTGCTCACATATGTCCTCCTTAGTGGTGTGTCTCCTTTCTTGGATGAAAGTGTAGAGGAAACCTGCCTGAACATTTGTCGCTTAGACTTTAGCTTCCCAGATGACTACTTCAAAGGAGTAAGCCAGAAGGCCAAAGATTTTGTATGTTTCTTATTGCAGGATGACCCAGCAAAGCGTCCTTCTGCTGCACTGGCCCTCCAGGAGCAATGGCTGCAGCCAGGCAGTGCCAAAAGTGCTGACAGCATTGACATAGCCAGACTGACTTCATTCATTGAGCGGCGAAAACACCAGAACGATGTTCGACCCATTCGTAGCATTAAAAACTTTTTACAGAGCAGGCTCTTGCCAAAAGTTTAACCTATCTTTGATGTTCTCTCTCATTCTCTTTCACCTGTCAGTTAAACTGAGGATGAAGCTCTCCTGCCAATCAGCTGTTGACTTGAATTTGGGGTGAAGAAGATAAAAAAAAACAAACCAATCAGCTGCTAGCATGGTTCGTCGTGTGAAAATGTATTCCAAGTAAATCTGCACACGATTATACTTGTGACTAGCAGCGTAAAACTACGTTGGGGTGGAGGACTACAACACTGTACTCTGCAAAAGGCAATGAAGAACATTACAACTTATAACAGTATTTTATTCAGGTTTCTGCAAAAAAAAAACTTTTTTAAAAAAAAAGTCAAATGAGAATTAAAATTTTGCGAATGACCTTAAATATAATTTTCAAGATTTTAGACAAAGGAACTATGCCTATGATCAAAGCACTGGTGTTAAAAGACAAAATATGGACACTGACACTTAAAAATGATTTAATGAAATGGCTGTCCATCTGGATGGTGCCCATTTTGGACCATCTGGTTTTTGTTTTCATTTTTGACTTGGACATAGAGCTTTCCAGTTGCCTCGCCTGTGTATACCTTGCATAGCAGTGCACTGAGACCAGGCTCAGCTTTTAAGTGCATCCAACCTCAAGATTTTTGCATACGGATAGAATGAACCATTTTGCTCTGATAAAATGTAGGCCTTACTTGTAAATAGACTATTACCTGCCTTCAATCTGTGTCTCTATTTTTTGCCCTCTTTTCCTTCCTCCTAAATGGTGGTATACCACTGTGCGGGTCTTTAGTTCAGGTCAGCTTTGGCTGGACCTATCAGAAAAGGACTCCTGAGTTTGGTAACAAATAGGCCAATCTCTACCATCAAGCAGGAAACAGCAGGAAGATAATACTGTAAATGCACTCACTTTGGGATTTTTTTTAAAATTTTATTTCATATCACGTGCAATGTTGTGGCTTTAACATTTTATGCAACTATTTATGAGACCTTCAGTTGTAACTGTAATAAATATGTAGAAAAAAAGCACATTCATAGTACGGTGAGCTTTATGACTTTGTGCTTGGAAATTCCAGGGTCGGGGTGGGTGAAGGTTTATCAATATGTTGTAAACTAGTTGAACTTGATGCTTATCTTAGAACTTTGTTAAAAGGTCAACCTGGTTTTAAAAGATTGTAAAATTATTTTCATCTCCTGAAAAACAAACTGGATTTTAAAAATGGGGAATGTTTTATTGAAGTTTGGTTTGGTTTGGTTTGGTTGGTTTGTTGTTCAAAATGCCAAAGTATTATTTTCCCCCAAAAATTAATTTCTATTTTATAGAATGTTCAGATTTGTCTACTGCTTTTTCTACAATACTAAGCAAAATTTTTGTTCTTCAAAGAAAATGCTCTCAAGCATCCATGGACCAGAACCTGATATCAGATGGCAAGCTCTTTATTGAATAATAAAAAAAATATTAATATGTGGAATATTGAGATTAACGGTTTTCTGTGCATTAGACAAGGACATTCAGTCACATATATTTCTTGTGTGTAATGAGCCTTGGGGAAAAAAATAAGCCGGCATCCCATACAAAATAGTTATAGCGATCCATCTTAAAACTATCACCTGGTTATAATTTTAAGTGTTTGTGGCTCCCATTGTAAATTATTTATTTTTCTTTTCTTTTTCTTTTTCTTTTGTAAAACTGTACAGAAACTTTTAAAATAAGAATTGAAATCAAAACTGGATGGGTGTACATTCATACCAACCATAACTTTTTTGCTTCTGAATTATTTTATTTCCTACTTTAGTTGAAATTTCGCTTTATTTTGCATGTATATTTTTTGTACAGTGATGTTGTGTGTTTACACAGTATGATGTGATGTATATATTTTATTTTGCCATTAGTTATTTTTTAAAAAAAATTAAACATATTTAACAAATGTGCCTGATTTTTTATATATATATATCAAAGAGTTGTAGAAGACCTGAAATGTTTTAGTTTTCTTTTAGTTGAGAAATTACAGTCAATGTATACAGTCTTTGGTATAATACAATTATTAACTAATTTACACAGCTTTCCTAATTTCATCCACTATGTATGCCCATTAAGAGGAAGCATTAGCTTAACATTCATTAGTCTTCTCCTTGGCATAAGCTGTTATATTGCAATAGTTACTGCAAAATATTGTAACTTATCAAAAGATTAGAGGAAGTATAATTAAACTGTAGAAATCTCTTGGTAATTGTGCAATTCTAATCTATTGCACACAGGAGATTTCTTTGTACTCACCTGTTTGTATATAGGTGGGTGAGTATATTTCATCTAACACATATTACACTGCTTCCCATTAAATGAAATCTAAATGAAATGGCCTACAGAAGGCTTCTGCAGCTCTTCATTTTCCAGTTTCCAGCAGTACAAATAGAATACATAAATCAATATAGATATGTGTAAGTATATAGAACTGTATTTCTCTGTATTGTGTATTGCAGCTTTGTTCTTAGGGATCATTTTTCACAAGTAAAGAAACAGCTGTTTTTGACGGTTTATTTTTTAATTGCACATAAGAAAAATGTAAAGTTTGCGTACAGCGTTGAGCTATGGGTTAGGGACCCCTACTCTAGAGCACAAATCTGGAGGGACCATATTTCGTAGAACTGCATTGCTCTTGTCTGTAAATATTTAAATGAAGATTCACACAAACATACCTTAGGTAGTGATAGCATACTATATATATATAGTGTTTCTACCAATGGTTCATCCTTTCCAGGAGAGCCCTGGGCCATCTTTCTCTTAGAAGTCTAGAAAACAGGAATGGAGAATGTTTCTAGTAATAGAGAATCAATTTAGGAAATGACAACTTATCATCTGGACAAAAAAGCTAAACTGCACTAATCCTAGTTAGTGCTTTAATGGCAAACGTACTTCCAGGGACTACCAAATCACGGGCCAAACATGTAAAAAAAATTATCTTGAAATAACCCATAGGAAAAAAAGGGATCTGTCTATTTAAAGTTACAAAGAATCATGCTTGACTTAAAGGTATTTTTACCTTTATTAGAGAATAAGTTAATAAAACACAAAACAAAATAATACTTAAGCATCAATTTAAAGCTTGGAATTTAAATTTATTGATTCAGTATTGTTTAACTGGCTCCTCAAAGAAAATTTGAATGTAAATCTATTTTGAAGAAATTATGAGACCAGAGGAAAAACTTCCAAGCATAACTTCACAACAATTAAAACTTTCATTCCCATAACAGATTTTTGCGCTTCTTCCTTCAGTCATTCTGTTCTGACTCTTTGGATAGTCTGAGTGATCTATTTCAAATTGTATCTCTAAATCCAAATTGGGGTTTATTTGTTTTTTGGTATTGTGTTGATTCATAATCAAGTATAATTAAATTATAATTCATAATTATAATTTATATAATTATATAAATTAAATAGTTAAAAGTCTTTCTATCATCTGAGCCAGAGTTCCCCAACCCTTTTCAGCTTTGTGGACCAGTGCGGGGGACAGGGAATGGTTCCACGTGAGTGGCAGGCATACACGCCAGCTGCTCATGCAAATAAAGCATATGCACTCACCCACTGCTTGCACAAGTGGGGATGCACACGCACACACTTGCCCACCACTTCCGTGGCTCGGTTTCGAACAGCTCAAGGTCCGATAATGGGCCACAACCTGGGGGTTGGGGGACACTGATCTAAGCATTTATTTTTCTCCATTTTTCCTTCCAGGGGTGCAGAGGGAATGAAGAAACAGATGGATTCTCACTTACAGGTTGCAAATTACTTTTCCTCTGAATGTTCACTTTTAGGAAATGCTACATTTTTTTCTCCTTTTCTAACCTCTGAGTATTTTAACACTTACTACATTGGGACTATTCATCCAACCCTGTTTTATAACCAGAAGAAAACACTTGTTTCTATTAAGTAATATGAAGTGCCACAATTCCAAGTCGCTCAACTCAAAATTCATTATAAATGTCCTTGACAACCCACAATTAAATATTTTATGGTTTCAATGCTTTAAGATCGCATCGAAGTAATTACGTTAGTGAAAAGTCCTTATTTGTGGGTTGAGGATCCTCTTATACAGTTGTTGAAAAACTGCTACGCTAGTCACCCAAGCACTGATAATTAGTTTCCATTGAAATAAAATATTAAAAAAAACCAGTCACATTTCTAGCACAATAATAATTTCAGGCAATAAAAAAGAAAAGCTATGTAAGCAAAAGTACTTTGTTTATTTAGAAATATACAAGATGATTGTGATTGCAAAGCATAGGATTTCAGCCCTTAGGGGTGGTACTGCTGCATCTGCAAATGTTTTTGGTAATTTTCCATTCTCTTCCAATCATTTTTCAACATGTTCACCCAAACAGATTTATTGATTTTACAAACATATACACCACTTTAAATGTCTTTTTTTTCCCACTCAATTTCAGAGTGAAAAAACTGAATTTCAGAGATTCTGCATTGGGCCATATTCCATGAACCAATTCTATTAGCACCCTGAATCTTTCACAAGCCATTTGGCTGCTAAGGAATGAAACCAGGCCAGCATGACCCCCATTCTTAACCAGGTCTTTTGAAAAGTTGGTATTGTAAACCACAGGGGTAGAATAAGGCCTATTAATTTATTTAATTCATCTAAAATTTATCTAATTTTTGAAATATAAAGTAAGCTACAAGATAAAACAACATAAAATTCAAACTAAAAAAATTCCTAGGCAACAAACTAAATTCATCCTACCAAAAGAGAAAATGCAGCTTCTTTATATACTCTGATAAAAAGGCCTAATGCTTTTTATAAGAACAGCATGAGCCAAATAAATTGTTTTAGATTAAAGATGGATTAAATAGGCTTTCTCTATGCTAAAAAAAGTTTCCTTCATTATACTGTTGAGGTTGGGTTTGGGTTTTGAGTTTGTTTTGTTTTGTTTTTTGGTACATGTGTATAAGCTATGAAGCTTTCTTTGAGAAGGTTATCGGAAATGTTAACAGGAAGTTTTGCCTCGCTATTAGTTCTATGAAGTTTAGCCATTTCTGAAAATACGTTTTACTACAACCAGCAAGTAAATAAGTGGAAGCAGGAACTCTATCTGAAAAGGTTTTTGTCTCATTATCATTCTAAAATAAATACCAGTAATATTGATCAACCAGACAAGCAAGGAAATGAGATGCCATGGAGCTGATAAACTTGAGAGTGTTAATTCAAAAGGGAAATGGGAGTTTCTAAAGCCAAAATGAAATTCACATGAGAGAAGAGTCCTTTTCAGTACTTTTAAAGCACTGAAAGACTTTAAAATTGAACTACAGGTAGACCTTGTTTAGTGACCACAGTTGGGATTAGCAACTCAGTCATTAAGCAAAACAGTCACTAAGTGAAATCTTAATTGTGCTTACAATCTTTCTTCAGCTTTCCATTGTTTTACAGACCTGCAAAGTTCTTGAATGTGAAAACTGGTCATAAAATTACTTTTTCATCACTGCTGTAACTGTGAACAGTCACTGTACAAGGCAGTCACTAAGCCAGGAATACCTGCATATGTAAGCTTTATATAAATCTTTGCAAAGAGATATGTTACAATCTTACACTCTGCATAAAAACAGAAATTTTGTTTTTACATTATGGTGTTTTTCCCCTTCAATGCAAAAGTCAACTGTCATGTGACAGTATTCTAGAGAAATTAGAGAAGTTTTTGGCTAGAGGAGGATTAATTTGCTGGACATTAGCCTTCAGTATGAGAAGACATTGCTGATCTTGCATTACCTAACTCAGAAACTTTATAAAAAGCTGATTTCCAGTGTTGTATAGGCAAATAATTGGAGCGAATAATTGTATCATCCTCTTGATAGTTTCCTGTGAGGTGTTTAGGATGTATGAATTAAATGAAAAATAAGCTGTTGGAAAAACATTCTTCTTGCACTACTGAAAATCAGCTCAAATATTCAACCAAATCAAGGAGTAAAGTTTCTAACTAATTGCCTGACCATTTCAAGTAAGCTTTATGTTTAGTCTTTCAACAAAGACTAAAAAAAATCTGATGTATGTGTTGAACACTATCACATCTCAGAGAACTTTGTATTTTCTGCTTTCTGAAATAAGCTACCTTTTTAGTGGTACTCATAATTTAGAAGCTCCTCTCAAAGAAAGCTCATCAAACTCAATTTGTTGGGATATTTTACCTGTTTGGCCAGTATTTTGAATTCCTTGGAATAAGTGGCATTGTTGCTATATGCTTCACATATTGTTTTGAACTATTTTGTCTTTATGTAAGGCTTTTTGTGAGGAAAACTGGCATTTTAATTCCCCATGTGAGTAAAACTGGGTAAAATGAATTTTACAATATATTGAACTAGTCCTGAAAACTCATTTTGCAGATAGAATTCATGTAAGGCAAAACACAGGCTTTTTGTTCAAATATGAAATTGCGTTAAAAATGTATCTTGATCTAAAGTCTGCAACTAATTTGCATATTTTAACTATGTATTTGTATGTAATAGCTTTGTGGTATCTATGAGACTACTATTGGAGACACTGGCTTCTGTCCAAATTATCTGTTTGCTCAAGGAGTATTGGTTTCTATTTTCTGCATATATGCTCAGGGTTAAAATTTAACTAGTCTCTGGACTACAGTGGCTTGATAGAAATTGATAATCATTTATCTGAAGTAAGCCTGAATCATTTGAGGAAAAAAAACATAACTTTTACAAGTTTTGCAGCAATAGTATTGTTTGCAACTGTAAATTTTTTAGAATAGCATTCCCCAGGCTGCCTGGGAATTACAGTTAGTCCTCAATTTACAATCAGTCACTTAAAAACTGTTACAATGGGCCCTAAAAAGGGACATATGACACTGATTTAAAGTTCCAGCCTCCAGCCCCTCTGCAGTCATTTAACTGCATTTTGGGCATTCAGCAACTGGCCCACATTTACAGTTGTTTGCAGCATTCTGCAGTCACATGATCATGATTTATTATGTTCTTTCTGGAAACCAGCATTTATTTCCAGGGGCGGGGGGTGGGGGGGAGAAACGGCCAGAGCAAACAATGGGTTTACTTAACAACTACAGATTCACTTAACATCTATGGTGATTAACTACGGCCGCAAAAGCATTATAAAATCGTGCACAGTCATGTGATGGCCTGTTTTATGACTGTCATGACTTATGAATGAAATTGCAGGGTTCAATTATGGTCATATGTCAGGGACTTCCTGTATAGCTGTTATAATAAATTAATATTTCCAGAAGACACTGTATAAGGCTGTCTAAATTTTACTAACCTGAGCAATAATTATAGCAAAATAATCAGAGGTCTACCACTGATTCTGTCAATGACAAATTAAAGGTGAGACTCAAATTCAAAATTCAGCCATGGTGACAGATGTAATGTATCCTCATATCATGGAAATGATCAATAGCATGTAACTGGGTGGCAGGGAGAAGTATTTTGCTTGATCAGATGAAAATCTATGCAATCTAGCACTCAGTTTCAGCAGTGTCACTCATAACATTCCTCAAGAATTTACAAGCATCTTAAATAAGATTAAATTCCTTCATCTGGTGTTGTTTTCGTTCGTAGGTTAATAGCCATTGGCAGATACATTTTCCATGAATCTAGCAGACTAATCTGCTAGGGAAGCTTAAAATTTCTATGTGGGTAGAAGAATACATGGTGGTCCTTAACTTACTACCACAATTGAGCCAGGGGTGGGTTCTACTTACCTTTACTACCGGTTCACAACGGGAGCACGCACGCATGTGCAGATCACCCATGATGACGTCATGGCAGGTAGGCCTCCTGCCAGTTTTACTACCGGTTCTATAGAACCGGACCGAACCGGGAGCAACCCACCACTGAGCCCAAAATTTCTGTTGCTAAGTGAAGCATTTGTTGAGTTTTGCCCCATTTTACAACTTTTCTTGCCACATTTGTTAAGTGAATCACTATAGTTGTTAAGTTAGTAACATGGTTGTTAAGTGAACCTGGCTTCCCCATTGACTTTGCTTGTCAGAAGGTTGCAAAAGATTACCACGTGACCCCAGGACGCTGCAAGTCATAAATATGAATCAGTTGCCAAGCATCTGCGTTTTGATCACATGACCATGGGGATGCTTCAATGGTTGTAAGTGTAAAAAACTGTCGTAATTTTTTTCAGTATTGTTATAACTTCAAACGGTCCTTATATGAATGGTTGTAAGTCAAGGACTACCTGTAGTTGCATTTATGCATATTGTCTATCCCTTCTAACTACAGGACTAGCTGTAGAGTGAATGACTTTCCTAACCCTCATTTCTGAGCTTAGCCTACTTCGGAAGGATTAGTATTAGTGATTAACTATATGTGCTTGTGTGTCAGATGTATGTTAGATATAATGCAAAGCACAGCATTAGATAATGCAAAGCAACTCAGAGTGATGTTTTAAAAAGATGCAAGTTAACAGACAACGCAGTATGCACCCTTGAATTTTTGATGTCCTCCTGAAGAAACCTCATCAAGAAAATTGCAATGACTTGTCCAGACAGTCTCGAAGAGTCAGTAAAGACTTAAAGGCATGTACACACAAGAATAAGTATTCAATAGCAATGCATACTTTGAGTTCTTCATTATTTTCTGCATTGCTTATAGCAAGTTACTGGCTCAAAGTACTTGGTAGGGAGGGAGATCCACAATGTTCTGCTCATTTGAAAAGACTTCCTGGTGGAATTGCAAACCCTAATCAGATGACTTTGGGGCGCTACTAGGCACTCTCCGAGATGCTTATTTGCCAAGCTTTATTGAACTAAAATAAGTTTTTCTGAGGGGGTTCATTTTGCCCACCCCCTCTGCTCTTGTATGCTTACTGCATAACTGAGAAAGCCGAGAAGATACCACCAGGCAGTCTATTTTGCACTGTTTCTTTGTACAGAAACAATGACTTATGACCACAATTGACCCCAGAATTTATGTTGCTAAGTAAGAAATGTCTTAAGTGAACTTTCTCCCATTTTACAACTTTCCTTGCCACATTTGTTAAGTGAATTACTGCTGTTGTTAAATTAGTAACACAGTTGGTTAAGCAAATCTGGCTTCTCCATTGACTATGCTTGTCAGAAGGTCACAAAAGATGGGTCACTCGATCCCCAGACGCTGCAACGGTCATAAATATGAACCAGTTGTCAAGCATCCAAATGTAAATCATATGACCATGGGGATGCTGGAAAGGTCACAAGTGTGAAAAACGGTCAGAAGTCCCCCTTTCCAGTGCCATTGTAACTTTGAACCGCCTCTAAACGAACTGTTGTTCAGTTGAGGACTAACCTTATTTGGAAACACGTTTTAAAATCTCGATTCAGTTAACAGTAAAAGAGTTGGAAGGGACCTTGGAGGTCATCTAGTCCAACCCCCTGCTCACCCAGGAGACCTGTACTAGGGATTCGAACCCCCGAACTGCCGACCTTTCTGATCGACGAGCTCATTATACAATAGGGCGTTTCGTAAAAATGATAAAAGAAATTCGCCCGGGGCAGTTTGTTCCTTTCGGACGGGGTTCCGGAAAGCATCGCCTCTTGTTTTTCAACAAGAAAAAAACAAAACAAAACACAACAGGCCGCTTCTCCTTCAGAGCAGAGAGGCGTGGCCGCTGTGGCGCGGTCTGTCAGCCAGCGGGCGGAGGCCACTGCCTGCCTGCCTGCCTGCCGCCTTCGCCTTCCTCAGCTTCGCCCAACGCTCCTCAGCCGCCGCCCGTGTAGCAGCGATAGGTGAGAAGCGGCCAGGCAGCAGGCTCAGCCGCGGGGTGGGTAAGCACCGGCTCTTCGTCTGCAGCCTTCTCCCGTCCCTCAGCAGGCCAAGCCAGAGGGGAAAAGCGTGGTCCAGGCGCCAGGCGAAGCCACCCTTCGCTTGGCGCCCTTTGGACGGCTCGCCAGGAGGAAGGCGGTGGGTGGTGGTGGGGGCGGCATACTAGAGTCGGGGCTCTGCCCCTTCGTCCCCTCTTCCTTCCTGTTTCGCGCTCCCGAGTTCACTTTGCCAAGGCTCCCGTTTTATAGCCGGCACCGTTCGGTCATCACTTGAGGGTCGGTTCTTCCCACCCAGGTCTTCAGCTATCTCTCCCGATACGAAGGTTGCGCCTTTGCACGTTGGCGTTGCGCGTGTGTATATGGATGATGGGGTTTGGGTTTGGCAGGAGAGGAGGATTGCTGCCTTTCTTTGCTGATTTCACAAATGCCTTCTTTCCGAAGCCCGCAAAAATGAGCTTTCAGAGTCTCAGATTGTGGGGAGAGGAGGAGAGGAAGTTGACTTTGCAGAGCAAGCTGAAAGGCTGTGGTCGGGGCTTCGTGATTGAATGCCATGATAAGTTCCATATATGTGAAAAAAAAACAAAATAGATAAACTCTCCCCAAACCCAAAAAGCTGCTAATATAGGGCCTCTGCACCCCTCAGCTTCACCAGTGTGTAGTTGCCTGCCCCATCTGAACCTACCAATAACGTAGGGTACAAATTTGGCTACCTGCAGCAGGTTTCTTTTTGGTTTAGAAAAGACTCCCCTAAGGGAAGTCCTACAAGATTCCCAACAGGAATAGCCAACAGCCCTGGAAACAGACTGGGCAAGGGAAGGCTCTTCTAATGCAATATAGGAATTTTTACTTTTGCTGGTAAAATAAATCTCTTCCATGAGGAAATTTGCATTAGTTGATGGGATTGGACATTAACATCAGCTATATTTTTTTTAAAAAATGCTTTTCGTCCAGTCATTTCAGAGTCATAAAGGGTCTGGTGTGTGT
>JANHZT010003433.1:342121-360057 GCA_032468215.1 Stegonotus admiraltiensis | reverse complement strand
TATGAAGGCTATTGCTTAACGCATTGTAAGCCGCCCTGAGTCTCCGGAGAAGGACGGCATATAAATCAAAGCAAAAAAAAAAGAAGCTGTTAATGAATCACTGCAGTTGTTAAGTTAGTAACATGGTTGAAAACCGAATCTAATTTCCTCATACATGGTTATACAGGACACTGCAACTGTCATAAACATGAGCCAGTTGCCAAGCATCTGAATTTTAATCACATGACTATGGGGATGGTGCTACAGTCATGTGAAAAATGATCATAAGTCATTGTCTTCAGTGGTGTTGTAACTTTGAACAGTCACTAAGTTTGTAAGGTTGTAAGTCGAGGACTACCTGCGATGCAATCTGATAACATAGATATTCCAAACCCATGTGTGTGAGATTGTAGTTTAAAGCAGACAATCATGGTTTGGTCATCATGATCAAAGTTTTTCTGGTACACATCTGTTTGCAATTCAGGAGAAACAAGTTGTGTTTTATTTTGGAGACAGGGTATATTTACTATTTTTTTACTGCACCTCTAAACTCCACAGATGATATGCTAGAAGAGAACCATTTTGGAAAAGCTATTGAGTAAGAGGTGAAAATAGATTTGTGGCATCTTGTTTTATTTTGTTTTAATTTTTTTTTAAATGAAAGTTTAAGCTATGGCCTATGATTTCATGGTCTAAAGACCAAACTATAAAATAACTCATGTTTACTCCACAATTAAGATGCCACAAGACTCATTTTAGCTTGTGTACTATTTTCAAGAGTTACACTTCTGAAAGTAAACATATTATGTATATGCAATGGCCATGGGTTTCAATATATGAAAAACTATTAGAACTGTGAATAGAATAACAGAGTTGGAAGGGACCTTGGAGGTCTTCTAGTCCAACCCCCTGCTTAGGCAGAATACCCTATCCCACTTCAGACAAATGGTTATCCAATCTCTTCTTAAAAACTTCCAGTGTTGGAGCATTCACAACTTCTGGAGGCAAATTGTTCCATGGATTAATTGTTCTAACTGTCAGGAAATTTCTCCTTAGTTCTAAGTTGCTTCTCTCCTTGATTAATTTCCACCCATTGCTTCTTGTCCTGCCCACAGCTGCTCTGGAGAATACCTTGACTCCCTCTTCTTTGTGACAGCCTCTGAAATAGACTGAGAACAGTCTACAACTAATGATGTTATCTAGTTAGGGTAATGAAACATCTGCAAGAAAACAAGCAAGCTCAGAGAGCACCAAGGACCCCTCATTTCAACCCTGAGCTAAAAATATTCTCCCTTATTGGTACTGGGGCTCTTGTATGGCACAACCAATTAAAATATGTGCTGGTGTATACTCGAGGCCCTGAGAAACAAAACAAGATGCACTGAAGAAGTAACGGGCCTCATCATACCATGGACAAAGAATGGTAGCAACTCAACTGCTTCACTCAACTTCAGTTTACATTTTCCTTGCAAATAAGGTATGATGGAATTCAAAATGTTAAAGACAATTGCTATGGAATATTCAGGCAACCTCAAAGTTACTGGTGTGGTCTACTTGAATCTCCAAAGTTGGCCTGTTGCTCTCTCTACCTGTAACTTGTCTTCATGCAAACCCATAAAGTAGCTGATTGGTGGTCTGAAGGAACATACTGTAGTTACGACGGGGAAGTTGGATCAAGAAGAAATAGCATCATTGCATGAACTTTTCCTCTGACTGGCTATGGATAATGGGTTTGCCTTATAAGAATGAAAGATATGGTTAGGTTTCCTAAATAATTTTTATATATACCATACATTGGAAACTTCAAAGGAAAGGTAAATATATAAATCAGGCACCCCCAACTTGGCCCGTTCATGAAGTTTCAGGTTATTCACTGAACCCCAAACATTTACTATATGGAAATAATTTAATAAATACTATTTTAACTGATAGTACTACTGGTACAAATAATAACATAATGTGAAGCAATAAGAGCTCTATTTAACTTTTATCAGCAGAAAGGGGCTTGTGCAATGGGAAAGAATATTGGTAAGGTAAGCCCTTCCTGAATATGATCACTAGTGTTAGCATAAGTTAAATTGTAATATTTGAATGATTTCTTTGTGGAAAAAACAATTTATTTAATGACAAATGGAGAAGAAGCATGTGGTATAGAAGCCTAGAGAACAGTAGCATAAATCACACCAATAAAAGGAGCACTACATGTATGCATGTCTTAATGAATAAACTGAGGAAGGCTATTCAGAAAATCAGGCACTGACTACACAAACTGGCTAGATTGATTGCAAAATAAGCAACATCTGCTCCAGAGAAGGAAGTGCTCTCTAGAGGCCCCTAACTGAGAATGAACAGAACCCACAAAGCAAATCATGACAAAAGTGAGCATATCCCATCCTAAGTATGGATTTGGCTTGGGCTTGCTCACTTCACTCCAAATTCAAGTCCTTCGCCTGCAACCTGGATAACAATTGATTGATGACTGTTGCAGAACATGCCTGCTTTTATTTGTTACTCAACTTGTTTTCTCTTTTTCTTGTGAAGGAAGTGTTCAAACCCAGCTAAAGACTGTATTGTATATTAGGCACTGACTTCTTTGATGGGATTTTAGCCTATTCTTCAAGAGGCTGGGTGGGATTTTGCTGGTGGAAACCATGCTCATTATGACCTAGAAGATCTTTAATGTAGACACTCGAGCTTCTGCTTTAAAGGCTCCACAACAACCTTCTGAGAAATCAGCTCGTTAGATTTCTTAAAAGCTTCACAAAAACCTGAATAGGTTGGACTTCTTTAAACAACAGGACAGAGGTGCTGTAAAGCATTTTCAAATGCTCACAACCATCTTGCAGTGCTGATTTATTCTCTCAACCTAAGAATGAAGCTAAGATTTTGATATGTTCTTGCATGAAGACCTTTATCAACTTGTATCCTGTATTCTTAGCCATCCAAGGCACCGAATAACTAGTTAATGTTGGGGGGTGTACTGGCCAAAATTTTGTTAGCTGACTGACCTCTAGAGCCTGAAGAGGTTCAACTAACTTTAGAAGCCACTACAGGAAGAAAATGATATTAATTAAGTGTTGTTGTTAATGCAGATTGTGGCATTGATCAGTAATGAAGGCCATATAGTATATCACACTTTGCCATGAAGTATATCACACACAAACTCTGGCATGTCTTGTTTCTTCTGAGTAAGCCTGATGTTGAACCTTAATGTGCCATGATTATATCTCCTTCCTTCCCATTTAGTTCTTATTTAGGATGACAAAACTTACAAAATACTTAAAAATACATCCAAGGGAAGACATTGCTATTGAAGTTTTCCATCAAAAATAGACATATTCATACCCTACACAATGAAGGCAAAGCGATTAGGAATGTGATGCTACCTTTAAATGAAAATAAAACAAAACAAAATGAAGTCACTGGGTTTTGTAGAAGCAGAGATATGAGCCCAAATATGTAGTCTTCTATTCTAACCAATGGTCTGGGGAAGAAGCCTGCTATTGCTGTAAGTTAGGACAGTCACATACAATCACTATCATTGCAAGGGATAAATTCATAAGAGCTTAGCTGCAGGTGAATAGTCAGTAATCAATGCAGAAAATGTATTCAATTTTGAATGACTAAAAATGACAGAACATGGTATAATTAAAGCAACATGGATTATCTTGCTGTTTGAGGAGGTCACTAGGGGGAGCCAGAGAGCCAAGGAACCACTGTGAATTACTCAGAAAGACTTCGGTGGAAAGCTCTTGTGTGAAAGCATGCAGGCCAAAAGAAAAGTCTTCACTTAAGGAGATGGCTATTTTAATACTTTGAAATACATTGAAATACTTAGCTAAAGCCATTGAGGTTTTTGCAGAGCCTCAATGCTCTATATCAATGCTATATAAATGAATAAACATCAAATTTTCTATCAATGAGTAGGGATAATGTCATTGGAAGAAATGTCCATCTGGGTTCAGTTCCAAGTGGGGAGAAAGACACTGGAAACATGGTGGCTGTTTGGAAAGATGGTTTTTAATGGTGGACAGGACCACATGGCTTGAGATCCTGGGCAAAAAGGCACATGGAGTGGAGAGAGGGATATATTTATACACTCTCTTGGGCCCTGCCTTAGAGTTTCCTATTCCTGTACAAGAACTGTATCCCATTGGCTGTCAGACTCCCAGGGGCTGACCCCCAGGGGCTCCCAGGTGCCATGTGATGAGATGGATAGAGGGCTAATCCTATCATGTCCTGAGGACCATGTCTTAATCCCATCACCCTGGAGCTGAAGGGGGGGGGGGCAGGGAGCTTCAGGAAGCTGCTTTGTCTTTAAAAGCATGGTTCTCCTTTTCTCATCCAGGGAAATATAATATTCTGCCTCTTTCATATTTCCTAGAATATTTCATTCTTTTAGGAGGGGTAGTGGTGCTAACTTCCTACAATGTGACGTTATGGAAAGTAGAGTTTATTTTATTGAGCATATCACCTTTGACTGGGCTCACACAATGTATTAATACATAAACCATTGTTTAGTCATACTGTCCGTTTTCATAAAACCATAAACAAGCAAATTATATCTTGATAAATCCTATTGTATGAACAAAGCAAATGACTTGTCAGCCAGGAAGACTTTTCTGTGGATCCTAGGTGTCGCTCCACGCAATTTGATATATAGATAATAATAGATGCTAAACTGAACTCCTGGTCATTAGCTGATTTTGCCTGCTAAATCTAGTTGGCTTAGTTGCTTCTAAAATTGCTAGAGATGAAGAAGCAGCTATTTCCCAAGAGTGAAGGTCCTTAGGCAAGTTTATCTGTTTCTCTCTGATCTATAGAAGAGTATATATGTAGCTCACAGTTGAACTGTGGACCCGTAGAGATAAACCAAATTTCCACACCATTCAAAAGAGACAATAAAAAAGCTAAGAAGGAAGCAAAAAGATCAGAATACATTCTCTCTAACAACCAACATCCCGATAAGCAAGGATTATCACCAAACAATCAAGCAGAAAACAATATCCTAATCAAGGAACCTAACAAGGAGAAAAACATACCCACACCAATACTGGTAGGGCAAGCTATTTTATATACAATCTCTTCGGCTGAAGAGGTTGTAGAAAAAATGCTTTTAAAAGGCTCTGACGATCCCAGCTGAGTTGCCTGATTGTCAGAGGCTTTTAAAAGTATTTTTTTACAACCTCTTCGGCGGAAGAGGTTGTAGAAAAAATGGTTTTAAAAGTAAAAAAAAAAAAGTCGGCCACGCCCACCCAGTCACATTCCCCCCCACCAAGCCATGCCCACAGAACTGGTAGTAACAAATTTTACATTTCACCACTGGACGGGAGGCATGCTGGTGCGCTTATGCACGCCCCTTACAGACGTTTTAGGAATGGGGTGAGTCTACAGTAGACAGTCTAAGGTTAAAGTTTTGGGGATTTGGGGAAGAAACCAGAGTGTCAGATTCCAGGTGTTGACAACTCTGTTACTGAAGTTGTATTTTCTGCAGTCTAGTCTAGTGGATTGGTTTACCATGAGTTTGTATCTATTGTGTGCTCTTGTATTGTTTTGGTTGAAGCTGACGTATTCATTGGCTGGTAGGACATTGTAGCAGATGATTTTATGTACTATGCTTAGCTCATACCGAAGATAATGATTTTGATATTAACAGAAAGTTGACCAAAAGAAATATCAGTTCTGCAGGGATCTCTTCTGGGAGTGGTCAAAGACGATTACAAGCACAGATGCTCCTTTTTCATGTATTGATGGGTGCAGCAGAGGTACAGCTTCACTTCTACAATCATGCAAACCAACTTGACTTTTTTTTAATGGTCCCTAAGGACAACCCTACAGCCCTGATCCATCCAAGCTATGTTAAATGGGTTAGATGCAGTTGTGGTAAGGCTGCCAGATCTGAGCTGCATCCCAGTATAAGCAAAAAGATACAGTATAGAAAGCTGCTTCCTGCCATCTGGTGGTCATAGAGAGTTGTTGTGAGATTGTTCCAAAGAATTGACATCATTAATATAAAACATGTTAATCTTTTCCAGAAGATCTCTGGATGGGTCAACTACTGTTGGAGTAGGCAGATATGAAGATACATAAGCATTAAGCCTAGGCCATATAGAACTTTAATTCAAAACTTTGAATCGGTCCCAGACGCCTCCTAGTAATCAGAGCAACGCTCACAAAGTGGATGTAATATGACCATACAGTACATCTGCAAGAAAACAAGCAAGCTCAGAGAGCACCAGGGACCCCTCATGTCAACCCTGAGAGCTACAAATATTCTCCTTTATTAGGACTATACAGTTGCAACAAGCATCAATGAGCAAAATGATTATTATATTTTGAATTAACTAGAATTTCTGCGTTTTCCAAGGAATTGCTATGTTCAGCATGCTGCAGAAGTCTAACTCCTTTGAATACTTTTTAAAATTTGATTTTTTCAGTGAAGATTTGAGAGCAGCTTGATCCATTTTCTAGACAACTGATATTATATTTATGCCTCTGTTTGTTATAATCCTGTATAGCTTGCTTGAGTGTGCATGGTCTTCTGAAGTGGCTTACAATAAAGAATTAGCATCCTTATTAAGGATGTTAATTCTTTATCCAAGCTAATACAGGTTGTCCCTGACTTACGATCACAACTCAGCCCAACATTTCCATTTCTAATTCTTTGAATGAATTTTGCCCCATTTCTGACATTTTTTTTTAGTCACAGTTGTTAAATGAATCACTGTGGTTGTTATGTGAACCATGTGGTCGTAAAGCAAATATGGCTTTCCCCATTGACTTTGCTTGTCAAAAGCCAGCTAGGAAGGTTACAAATGGTTATCATCTGACCCTGGGAAAGTGCAAATATCATAAATACATGCCAGTTGCCAATGACTGAATCTTGATCATGTAACTATGAGGATGCTGCCACTGTTGGAAATGTGAAAGCTGGTCATAAGTCAATGGAGATTCTCAGTCATCCAGGCCATGGTTGTCCAAAAACCAAGTCCAGTTGCCTTTTGAAAGAGCACCTTTGGGATGGTCATAAGTCACATTTTTCACTTCTGTTGTAACTTCAAACAGTCACTAAATGAATAGTTGTAAGTTGGGGACTACCTGTATTTATCCCCTGTACCTTGCAGGCTTGTTTCGCAAACCAATGACATTTGTGATGACTTTGAAGACTCTTTGCTGCAGAGGACAAGGCAGTTTCTTAATTGGGAAATGGTCCTAGCAGGCAATAGTAATGCCAGGTGGATCCCAACGCTGAATCCCTTTTCCAACATTTTAATGGCCCAAATTCCCCACAATCAGAATGTTCCCATTTGACCCTTGTTCTGAGCATGAGTATTAATACAGGGAGATGGATTCAACTGTAAACTTTTAGAATAATCAGGAAGAAATCCAATGGTTTGGAGGAGAGAAGGGAGAACTGTCCAGCTGGGCTGGTTTTGTTTATTTTGTTTCTCTACTTTCTTAACTATTTTGTGGGTGCTTATAAAGCAATATAATATAATACTTCTATTAAATGTATTAACATGTTAAAAGATTGACACATTGCATTATCAGCTTCTGGCAAATTGAATATCCTCACCCAAGGGAATGCAAGGTATCTGTCTGGCCTGCCTTGAGAACAGATCAACCAGTAGAACTAGCTGATAAACAAAGTTTCCTTACAAAGAATTGAACTCAATTCTCAACTGATTAATATATCATCAACATTTTGCTTTGCATGCACCAAAATTCTGGGGGTTTTGGTTCTGAAAAATAGTGTAGTGTCAGAGTACAACTATCATGCAGAAACAAGTGCTAGAAAAGCCACACTTAAATAGCATTTATTATTCATCACTGTCTTCACTTATTTATCCAGAAGTCCTGTAGCAATCCAGGAATTTTTAAAAAATATATTAAAATCCCTCTTGGGTAAGCTCAAATAGTATGGTAGAAGGTTATGTTAAAATAAGATAATTAATGAATTCAATTATTCAGTAGAGGACAAGTGATGCCACAATAGTGTAATGGAGAAATTATGGAAATTTTTCTCTGTTAACTCTAAGAATGAATGTGGTCATGCATGACTACTCATGCATATTAAGATATGTATCACATGGTCCTTTCTATGAATTTTAAAAGAAAAAGTTAGCAGATAATGGAAGAAAGGGATTTATACTACTCATTACACTGTATTAGGACACTGGTCTGTGGTATATTAATTTTGTCCAGTATGAATTTTGGCCAATGTTCATATCTTATTAGAAGTGCTAATTCAGACTCCTTAGGGCTGTGTTATAATAGGATGCTGAGCCTTGCATGCTTCTAAAATTATTTGGAGCAATCCTTTGGAACACGTGAGAATTCTTAAAAGTAACTATATGTTTTTTTTCCAGGCAGTTTTAAAGAACTTGGTGTAAATATGGGGTTGCTTTAATACATTGACTTCTGAAGCAGCTGCATATATTTTCCAAGCTGGAGTGAAGTTTGATCAAAGGTCCAGATGCTTTAAAGGAAGTGTTGTGCTCATACTTCTATGTATTTTAAATAATTTCTGAAATGTACAGGTCCATAACAGGTGGTAACTAGAAGTGTATATGAAACTAAATATGAGAAATTAAATGGAGCCTATACACCAAACAAGACAAAACAATTTAGGCAGCACACATTCGCCTAGAATGTCCTACGTTAAGTGCAAACCACAACAGGAAGCAGTCTGAGTTTAATGTCGCAAGCTGATATTTTTATCCTAAATTGTGGCGGCTGAACTCCACTAATCTGACCAGAACCAAATGTTAAATTATAAAGAATTGTAAATGATTTGTGGCAACAGAATGGTGGGACAGGATGGCAGGGCAAGAAGGCCATGAAATTGAAACCATCTGTTTTCCGCCTCCCCATTTTTTGTTACTTACGTCTGCTTTAGGTAGAACTTTTTTATATATATAAAAGGAACAACATCTAGGCAGCCAAGTTAATACTATTTTAAATATATGAAGACATGTTGAAGTTGTTTACAAGTTTGTGTCTGCTTCGGAAAATACCCAGATAATGAAGTATCCTTCGTTTTCTTTTTTTTCACTTTGTACCAAGTAAATCTGTCACTAGCCTATTTATTCCTGGACCATGATCAGACAATGGGCTATGAAAATCTACACTTAGAAAAATCAGTCCTCTCTGCAGAAAGGGAGAATTGTTCTGAGTGCTAAATCAGTCTTTGGTCTCAATAACAGATGAGATGTGCAGGAACAATCTGAAGCTCGGTGGGGACAAGTTAGAGATGGTTTAATCTGTCAAATGAAAGATGTTTAGCCTGTTTTGAAAGGGATGGATTCTTCCTAATGAATCATGGCTTGGGGCGGAATTAGAGGCACAGTATCCTCTGAACACAAAACACTTTGTATCAGTGTAGGATGGGGTGCTAGCTGCAACCCTTCAGTACACTGCAACAATCCATGCCTTGCTAACTACAACAATCCATGCCTTGCTAACTCCTTCTAGAGATTACTGCATGCTTTGACTATCGTGCTGTCCTTGAAGAGAGTCAGAAAACCATCTAATACAAAATACTGCAGCAAGATTAAGTGCTCTGAACATGTAATAATTTTATGCAATTTTTACTGGCTCCTAATTGGTTTGTGATTCAAGTGCTACTTTTAAGCTAAGACCACAGACTCATTTCCCAATGTTCCTAATGACCCCACCAGTGGTGGTATTCAATTTTTTTTACTACTGGTTCTGTGGGAGTGGTTTGGTGGGGGTGGTGTTGCTTGGTTGGCATGGCTTGGTGGGTGTGACAGGGGAAGGATACTGCAAAATCTCCATTCCTACCCCACTTGGGGCCAGCCAGAGATGGTATTTGCCAATTCTATGAAAATTTCCACTACTGGTTCTCCAGAACCTGTCAGAACCTGCTGAATAGCACTCCTGGACCCCCACCCCACCCTATAGTTCATAAGCCCAGCCAATTCTTGTTCGTTTAATACAAACATGAAGTAAACTCTCTTTCAAATTGAATTTGACTTATGGTGTTTTCATGGACATGTCCATATACATTTCTTGGCCAGAAATGTCCAAGTGGTTTGACTTTTATAGGATGTTTTGTTAATTTCCCAGGATAGTTCTACGGTAGTTCAGAGCTTACCTATGAGTCTCCCAGTTAACTATCTCACCCCACTTAGCTTCTAAGCCTAGGCAATTTCTTCATTCACTGAGACAAGTATTTAATAAACTATAATTAAGAAATGATGGTGCTGCCTCTGAAGTTTCAATTAATTCAGAATGCCATAGCTTGGGATATGCTTGTAGCTCATTGCCAGAAATAACTTTACACCAGTATTTGAGGCCCTGCATTGCCTTCCTATTTGCTTCTAGGTGCAATTCAAAGTTTATTCAAGGTTTATTCACTAAAGCCATATATGGCTTTGCATCAAGGACTACCCTCTCCAGCTGGTATTCACCATCCCTACTCATACACTCTGGGAGAAATGCAAGAGAAAGGGGCAGGGGCATGTTCATATTTTCCAAAAGCTTTGCATAGCCCTATCATAGATATAATCTGAGCCAGTAAAATCACACACACAATATACGTCTCTTATTCAAGTAGCACCCATCACCTTGTCAAGTTGTATGGCTTGTTCATTATCCTCGTACTCCCTCTATTTACTGCTCAGTATTAGAAATATAGTATTGTTCAATCATCAGAACTCCACAGTTCCACACCTGCCCTTTTGAAATTTCATATGAAATGTATTGATTTAAAAAGAATAGCAGGGAGAAATTCCCCTTCTTTAAACAGAAGGTTTTTCATTCTCCAAGCTCTCTCTACTCTGTACGCAGAACTTGTTTGCTCTTTGTAAACCGATTTGAGACTTAAGCAAAAATAATGTAGTATATTGACAGTACCAGTTCTTTAGTCCAGGTTTACTCTCAAGTCTCTTTATTCCACTATATATTAAACTGGACTGTGATTAATACATGTGTGTGTGTGTATAGTATATGTATATGTGTATATGCATGTGTGTATGTATATATATAGAGAGAGCACAGGCATCAAATTTTCATTTTAATGTGTGCCATTGTGCACACGGAAAAGTGACAATAAAGGTTATCTTACAGTGGTGGGAATCAAATTTTTTTGCTACTGGTTCTGTGGGCGTGGCTTGGTGAGTGTGGAATGGCTTGGTGGGCGTGGCTTGATTGGCATGGTAGGGGAAGGGTACTGTAAAATCTCCATTCCCTCCCCACTCCAGGGAAAGGTTACCGCAAAATCCCCATTTCCTCCCAATCAGCTGGGACTTGGGAGGCAGAGAATAGATGGGGGCGGGGCCAATCAGAGGTGGTATTTACTGGTTCTCCAAACTACTCAAAATTTCCACTATCGGTTCTCCAGAACTGGTCAGAACCTGCTGAATACCACTTCTGTTATCTTATCATGTCTTTTCCTGTGGAAATCTCACTCCCCAACTGTTCCATTTTTTTATTATTTCTGAGTTCTTCTTTGCTGTATAAAGGTATTGTACCCTTTTTCATTTGTCCACTAATTTGCAACACATTTCTTTACAGGTTTTATAAAGAATGTTTTTTTTCATGTAACCTAGTGGTTCTGATGCTCATAAAACCAGTAACTGACTATTGACATTTTTACAATAACAACATAAAGATTAAGTGTCACATAAACTATAATGCTTATACCAGATCATCTCAGTCATTTTAAAAGGAGGCTTTGATGCAGCATCAATGTTTCCAAATCAGTTTGGAAAGTCAGATGTGTGGTTGCCATGTTTATATTTCTGTACATGTGAGTGACATGAAAAAAGAATATAGAAACTTCAAATATACAGGGTAATATATGAGGTTTTAGACTGGAGTATTTAGGTATGAGTGGTCAAATGAGGTAGGATTAAGAATGAATAGATTAATATTTTTTTGTTTATAGCTTTCATCATTCACATGCCATAAAGCTACGTTGGGAGATGCAATAAGGAATAATAAGCCAATGTTTAAACCATCCTGAATGGAAAACTGTGTGTTCCATACTGATTTCCAAATATTTTTTACATTTTCATCTTTATTTCCTCCTACAGTTAAATGTATCCTTCAAAACAGACAAGGGCTTAAGCCAACTGACTGAATAAGATTCTTTATTTTATTTATTTTAAAAACTATGGTAAATCCATATATGGTAAAATGTGGGTTCTTAAATTTCCAGCCAAATTATTTAATACTTTTAAAAATGGTTTTTAATTTTTGGATTGTATGTTTTTATCTGGCTGTTCACCGCCCTGAGTCCCGTCGGGAGAAGGGCGGTATACAAGTTGAAATAATCAATCAATCAATCAATCAATCAATCAATAACACTCATCTAGGGAGGAAAATACTTGCTTAGCAGATATTGCTATAGGGCAGCGATCCTGTACAGTTTTTTGAGTGTTGGATGTCTTTGAGAATGTAATGAATGCTATGAACCTTCTCGCCAGAAAAATGCGCACAAACACATTGCATTGGAAATACACAGAAGTTCCTTCACATAGACACCATATAAAAACAATTTATATACAGATAAGCCATTATCATTTTTTTCTGTAAAAATTAATGTCTAGTTCATGAAAAAAACAACTAAATAAAACCAGAAATATTAATTCTACTCCCAAAGGTGCTTTTTCAAAAGAAAACATCCTTGAAGACATTTTGCTTCTCATCCAAGAAGCTTCTTGGATGAGAAGCGAAACATTTTCAAAGGAAAAACGAAGTCCAGTTGCCTTTTGAAAAAGCACCTTTGGGACAACCATGACCTGGATGACTGAGAATCTCCATAGACATTAATTCTACTCAAAAATAAATTTCAATGAGATGGCACTACTGACTTGAGTGAGAATTTGGAACTGTAGAATGACAACATGCATATTATCTTTGGCACCAGTTAACTTCAATTTTTTTTTATTTTGATGGCAATAAGTTTTGAAAATCCTGACTCACAAAGGTATAAAGTAGAAATGAAATCAGAACTTCCACAGTTTGCTTGCTATACGAGGATAGACTTAGTCCCGGAAGAGCCAAAATCTTTCAAGGTTCTTCAAATTGCATCCTTTATCCTCAAATCAATGTAATCTTTAGCAAGTTTGCATCATTGATGCTATTTATAGCAGCAAATAAAGGATTACCTATCGATATTTTAATTTTGTCTGGGCAAATGAATTACACAGTATTTCTCTGCAAAGCAGCACCTCTAAAACTGAAAATTTTGCAAGATTGCCTTCAACCTTCTTTTTCAGAATGGCACCTTACCCGAGAGATTGTAGTATTTCACAAGCATCCACAAGGAAGACTGCACAGATTTCAAGGGAAAGAATTACCTCATTCATATGGCAAAAAACCCCAAAAACATCTGCCATGTAAATGAAGTTTGTCTTTCAAAAAGGTATGAGACTGAGCTTCCTTTTCTCTCAAAAAAGTAAAACTTCTGCCTAAACTTCAATCAGGTGCTTTCAAAATTTGCCCTCTGAAAAGCAAGCACATTTCTGTTCAGTACGGAAGAAAGTCATATCGTACTCCTATTTCTGGCACAGTTTTTTTGAAAACATGGTGATTCAAGGCCCTGGCTCTGCTGACAATTTTCACAGTAGTAGACAAGACTTCTTTCATGGTTGTTGGCAGAATCTTTGACACCAACGCATGCTGATGTTGAATGTAATTAGTCATGGTGCCATGTAGAGCTGTTTTCTTCACCAACGCAGCAAAACCAGACCTGTGGCCAAGCACCACCGGTGCACCATCTGTGTACAGAGTACCAAGTCAAAGTTTTGTTTGGCAAAGAGTTTAGTCATCCTTTTAAAGGTATCAACAGCCTTCATGGTTTCCGAAAGGGGTTCACAACATAGATATTTTATGATGGCATCAACATGTACATAATGGATGAAAACTGGGAGTTGGGAGAGAGATCGCTAGTTTCATCTAGTTGCATATTGGAGGGAAACGCAGTAACTGTCAGTTCTTTCATGATGACCTTCAAATTATTAGAAGAAAGATCACTAATTCTGGAGTAGATTATGCATTTTGAGAGAGGAACTGCTTCACATTTTTTTCTCGGCTCCAAGCCACAAAACAGCTTGATATTTTCTAATACACAGGGCATCACTTTCCAACTGTGTGTTGCTTCTTTCACTTGGCAATGCAACTCTTTGGATGCTTTATGGCAAGGTTTTTGTGTTCAGGAAATTTCAAGTGTTGATAAAATTCCAGCCTTTTTGAATCAACTTTTCATGCCTCCCTAAGGCTCAACGGAATGAATCAATATCCTAATAATATTATTGGATGTATTTTTTCACTAAAACGTTTTTCAAAGTTATAGACAAGGAAGAAAAAGAAATACGTGTGCATGGTACACAGGACACCGGAAGCTTACCTGTGGCCTCCTGCTTTAAGGCTACCTATCTGGGCTGAAAGAATTGGACAAGCACAAGATGATAGTATTTATATCTGTGTTTCTCAGCCTTGGTAAGTTTAAGATGTGAATCAACCTTGAATTCCCTAACCAGCAGCTGGGTGTTGATATCCATACATCTTAAAGTTGCCATGGCTGAGAAATCAGGGATTTTGATCTAGAGAACTGCCATTTAGTGATCAAATAGTCAAAAGTGTTTTGAACAAACCCAGTGAAAAATCCAGCTCTCTTTCAAGGGCAGAAATATGCACATTTCTCAGTAAAAGTAAGTTCACATAGTTTTTATTAAGAAACCAGGAGTGTGGAACACAGGCAGTTTTTATGGTGAAATCCTACTTGCTGGGAAAGAGAAGCTCAAAGTCTTCTTCCACAAATTCCACCTGACACTGTTCATTACCATCTTCCACTCAAGCTTCAACCCAGAGCTCTAGAACTCATGAAAAGGGGTATAGTTAACAAGAGAAATGGCTGCCAAGGAAGGACGAGATGCTTTCTCGTTTCTTTTCTCATGCAAACCTTCCTTACCCTTGAATCAACATTATGAGTCAAAAAGATAATGTTGATGGTCTGTATTTGTTTTATAATTCATCATGCCTATCTCTCAGGACCTACAGTATCTTTCAGGATAGGTCCAACCATTAAGCAAAGCAAGGTAATTTCTTCACGCAGAAACTATACCTGGAAAGTATAAAGCAGTGATTAGGTGTTATAGAGCAGAGTTGTGTGTTACGTTACATCTCTAGACATTCCCACTAAGCTAAGCCAACTCAGTTCTGCATCTGTGTATTGTATCAAATAAGGGTGTACTTTTTTTTTACTTTAGCCAACACTATATTTTAGATTGTACCGTCTTTCCAAGTCTTGTGGTTTTGCTTGTCAAACAAAATTCAGCATGATAAATAACTTTGGAGCCGATGTGTTATTTTTTTGTCAGTACAGTCATTAGAAACAGATCAGATGAGTACCTTAGAATCGGAACTAGCATATCATGGCAATAAAAAAAAATGAAATGAGCAGATAAAGCTGAAGGATTTACAGGAGAGTGCCATCTGCTGAAACTCCATGATATTTTATTTGCTCAATACTTAAGCCTCCAGTGATCCTTTCTATCTCCTTTTAAAAACAATTTGTATAGTTTTAAAGCGGACACATTCTTGCAGAAGAGATAATCCTCTATTTTATTATGTTTAGTGTTGCTGTCCCACAATATCAGAAAGCACTTTAGAAACAAAGTCATGAAGTGGGTTAGTTTATGTTGTTACATACACATGCTGGAAATGAATTTCAGCCAACAAACACTTGGGTTGATGAAAACCAAGAGATTTTATTAAAAGAAAATAATAAAATCAATTTTGCAAAATAGCAGACCTCAACAAAGGAGTTTGAGCCAGGAAGCCACACCTAAAGTTTCAAAATCATTACGTTTTATAGTTCTCTATCCCAACCACCCCATGCCCCTCCTACATAGCATCCAGTGACCAATCACAGCTAATCCAAGGCGCCTTTTAGAGAGAACATCATCTCTCTCTCTAATTACATGTTCATCAACACCTCCCTATAACTACCCATAAAATATTTTGCAAGCATGGCTCTTCCTTATCTCTATTGCCTTGGCATTAAAGAGTGGGCCTCTTTCTAACAGGCCTCAAACAAAAGAAGATCTATTCTAACACAACATTGTTACATATTGGTATGCTTTCAGCATGTCTTCTCTCCAACTATCTTAAAGCAGAATAATGTTTAACAAATTTAACAGATTAACAGAGCTGGAAGGGACCCTGCAGGTCATCCAGTCCAATCCCCTGCCTAATCAAAATTGAATCTCCACTTATATGCATTTCTAACCTATATACCTATACTATTTTATTTTTGAATTTTCTTATATCCTACACACGTAGTTCAGTCCTGCCTTGTTAATACAAAATTTTCTTCCAATGCTAGCTAGTCATGCAGAGCTCTGACTTTGATCTTGTTTCTTTAATCTTCCATTAAAGGTCTGTTTAAAGTTGATCTCATATCAGAATAATGGTTGGAAAATGTCCTACTTTTGCCTTGTAGACCATAAATAATTTGTTCAATAAAAATAACAGGTTGACTACATAACTTGAGCTGGTTCATGCTGTTTCACCACTTGTTCAGAAATGACATTTATCCCATTTCAGTCTTTCTTTATTTGATTTCTATAGCTGCCCATCTCAGGAAATGACTCTGAGCATCTTTACTATGTTACTTTAAAAACTTTTATGGTGATTCATGTGGAAATACACACACACACACTTATTACTGGAGGTTTTTAAGAAGAGACTGGACAGTCAATTGTCTGAAATGGTATAGGATCTTCTGTTTGAGCAGGGGGCTGGACTAGAAGACCTCCAAGGTCCCTTCCAGCTCTATTCTAATTCTGAGTCACAGACTATGGACTTTAAGTATATATCAGGGTGGCATGTATCATTTCTCTTGAGACTTAAGGGCATTCCTACATATATTAAGACATAATGAATTACACCGGAGGTCCATTTAATACTACCACTTCCTGTTTACAGGAGTCTCTTGAAAATCCAGAAACACAGTTCTTGTATTTTAGGCCTTCAGCTGCAGCCAGAAGGATCATGAGGTAGATACATGACCCAGAGACAGGATTGTGAGGTAGATACATAACCCAGAAACATACATTTGACCACATAATTCCCTAATACAGAAAACAAGGTCTAATCATCTGTAGTAAAAGTGTAAAGTTTTCCAACTGAAAACAACACAGGAACATAGAGAATACACACCCACACCCACACACACCCTAAATCTTTCTCCTCTAATTCCTATTGTAATACTATTTCTGACCATGAGACAATCTCACTAGATCTCAGTGCCTATGGGTGAGAGAGAATGAGATGGACATAAACAGGTTCAGAAAATCTTTCAGTCTGTTCATTCTCACTTCCCAGTTCCACCATCACAAGTGACAGAGTTCCTTCCTCTGCCTTTTCTGATGCTTTTCTGCCTGTCAGATCATTTTCTTACAACTGACTTCCTTCAACCAGATGCCTTCTAAGGGTGTTGCTTTTCATCTTCCACTGCCATCAAATATGGCCAAAACTCTGCTGCTTGGGAATTATGGGAATTGGAGACCAACACATCTGGAAGATAAGAGTCCTTGGTGCTCTCTGAGCTTGCAGACATTTCATTACCCAACTAGATAACATCATTAATTCATATGTGGAAGGTTTACAAAAACTCATATCTGCTTAATTCTGCACATTCATAGATATTTTATATTTTGTCATGGTATTTATAACAAGTGGAAACTTCGATAAGGAGAGTATTTGCTAGAATTTTTAGAAGGCCTTTTAACAGTTACATTCAATAGGAATTCTTTGAGAATATACCTTAGTTTTTGGAAGCAGAACACACAGGGTTGTCTCTTGAAATACCAAACTAGTTAAATAGGCCACCCAATCAATTGCCTAAGACAGTGGTAGGCAAACTTGGCTCTTTCACACCCTGTGGACTTCAACTCCCAGAATCCCTAAGACAGCCGTCTTAG
>JANHZT010003433.1:316410-327393 GCA_032468215.1 Stegonotus admiraltiensis | reverse complement strand
AAATTAAAACACATAGATATAAAATGTAAAAACAATTTAACTTTAGCAATTAGTTTAGCAATTAACTAATAAAGTTAACAATTTAACAAAGTTACTACTAGTACTAACTTTGTTTTCTTTTGCCAGAGTTGTCCTACTGCTATGTCACTATTATTATTAGAAATTATTATGACATCAACCAAGTTTCATTTGTATATTCAATACAAAATCTTTTTCCTTATAATTTTTAACCTGCCATTTTTCAATCTACATCTGAGACAGCCTTGGTCTGTTTTATCCAATGAAGTATGTTCCTCTTCTAGAATCTCTTTTGAATCTAGTTTTATGATAGCAGACAGTTTTAAAAATAATTTCTGAGTGCATTGTTCCCAAATATCCTAGTGTTCATTCCAAGTAATACTATTGTGCTCTGTTCTGTATTAGTGAGTCTCTTTTCCTTTGTAATTGTAATCTTTAGTTGTTTTTGGTTCCTTCTAGTTACATTTAATTTTGTTTTACTAAAATTCTAAACCATTAAATTAAAAGCCATTAAAAAGCGAAAGTTAGAATATTTTGGACATGTGATGCGACACCCAGAAAAATACAGCATCCTTCACTTAATCCTCCAGGGAAAAATTGAAGGCAAACAAGGCCCAGGCAGAAGAAGAACATCATGGCTTCAAAACCTAAGGGACTGGTTTGGATGAAACTCAGCAGCACTTTTTCATATGGCTGTTGACAAAAATAGGATTGCCAACATGATCGCCAACGTCCATTGATGGACATGGCACAACAAGAAGAAGAAAATTCTAAACCTTTTTCCAGAGGCAAGATAGTTAATTTCAATATTTTTTTCAAGTCCATCCAACCCATCCAGTATGTTTATAACTTTGAAACATTTGCAAGAAAACAAGCAAGTTTAGAGAGCACCAAGGATCCTTCATTTATAACTTTCCCAAATCAATCCTCTAATTACCCTTTTGCTATTTACCCCAGAATAATTTTTAAGTTCATAAAAGTTCTTTTGCATAAATCTTCTTTTGCTAAGGATTGAATGAGACTCATCCAGTGTAATGAAACTTGCCGTTCTGAAGGTTTCTAACATCCAAAATGCAGTTAAAAACCAATTTCCAGAAGTGAATAAGGACGTATGTGAAGCTAGTGTCAAACCATAGCTTGGGCAACAAAGGCAATCTCTCAGTTCCCAGAGCTCTAAACCTCTGGAGACTACTGCCTTATAACTCCTCAGAAGTACCTACTGTCTGGAGCACTTGAGGGTGATCCCACATCCTCTCCTTCTCTGGAGAGGAATTCCAAGAAGCTGATCCATTCACCAGCTCTTCTTTCCATTGCTCATCAACTCTGCTTTCAATGGAGCCGTCTTTGGTTCACTATCATTTCCTCAAACTTCCCATTTCCCCATTCTTGTTCCAATTAGATTCAGTTTTTTAAAAATGTATTTTAAGAAGATTTTCTTATTTACCAAAAGTGTCCTGCATACCATGTGCACATTCCATAACCTTATGTGTTAGGCAACTCAACACTTGGCTCAATTGGAGTTCCTCAAAAGTTCCCCATAATTTAAGACAATTTCCAACAGAAACACTGGAGATCTGAGCAATTTGATGCAGGCCATTTTTTCTTAATAGCTACTTTTGCCTCACTGTGCACTCCTGCTTGGGTTCTTTCTCATCATTACAAACGCTCAGATGTTTAGCAAAGCACCAAATGCCACACACATCATGAGCTAAGAACCTGAATTGGGGCTTCATACCATTTTCTGTGCCAACTGATTGGCTAGCTGGAGGATGCATGCTGCCCTCTGCATTCTAGAATCAGCAGCAGTGGGGAAGACTACTGTCTGACCAGGAGTGAAATCCAACAGGTTCTGACAGTTCTGGAGAACCAGTAATGAAAATTTTGAGCAGTTCAGAGAACCGGCAGTGGAAATTTTCAGTAGTTTGGAGAACTGGCAAATACCACCTCTGGCTGGCCTCAGAGTGGGGTGGGAATGGAGATTTTGCAGTATGCTTCCCCTGCCACGCCCACCAAGCCACACCACACCCACCAAGCCACGCCCACAGAACCAGTAGTAAAAAAATTTGGATTTCACCACTGCGTCTGACTTATAACTTACAAAGTGTCCGAGAAGAAAAAATGATGGTAGTATTGAAATGAAGTTATTTCTTTCATGTTGAGAGAAATTTGCAAAATCTTGATTAAGAATAGGCTACACTTACTGTATCTAAATTCTTGCAACAAGAGACGAACATTAAAGATCACTCAAAACTGAAACAGGTTTAAATAGGCAAGATTATTACTGAATTATGGGATTTATTTTATGCTTGTTCTTAACTATTTTTTCCTTGCATGGCAAGAGGAGGTTTACTATAATGTGTTATGGTACTAGCTTCAAGTATGTGTCATAAAGAAATTATGATCTATAAAGAAATCACCGTAAACTCCTAACATCATGCATTCATTTAAATTTTAATATACTTCCTTTGGACAAACCCAAGTGGTTTTTTTTTCCAGACAAGATATTCCAGTTCTAAAACGCCTCCACAGACATTAAAGGGAAAATGCTGGTTGCATGTTAATAATAAGCTATGTTCCTTGCTGCTTCCTCTTGGCAACCAAGACAAGACTTCCTTGAAAGTTCCTGATCTGGTGAGGTTGCTTCAGTTGGATCCTTTCTGCATCAAACAAAATTAGAACAGTGTGTTATTCTGTCAACAGTTGTTTTTTCTCTTTTAAAGGCTTACCAAACAGAAATCTCCTTGGGACAAGATTCTCTTCCTACATGGTTAATTTGTTTTATCCTCTGTTTGATGAGGGTGGGGGGTGGGGAGAAGATGATGTTCTCAAAGAGAGAGACTTTTCAAGAAAAAGTAAATGTTTACATATCTAATATAAGTGGGGAGAGGGAAAGAGCATCCTAAATAGCTAGCTTCCTGAAATAAACACGAAGGGGGTGGTGTGTGAGATGTACTTGTTGAACTTCATTCTGGACAGATGTTATAGTAACTAATTGAATCAGCTTTGAACTGAGAACCTCTGACTTCTGCACATATTCTCAAAGGAGAATTGAAAATAGATACCCATACTTTTACATTACAATCAAAATGAAACTTCTCTGTTTCAAGTCCTCTTATTGTTGGGCAGGTAGATATTTAATATTTTCCTTTGACAATTCTTGCAAATATTCTCCCTTGAACTTTTTTTTTTAAAGTCTCATGCTTATTAGGCACATTTTATTGTATCCTTCACTCTCATATTCCAGGGTAAGGCAAAAAAAGCATGATTAACATTTTCTATGAATAAAGCCATGGCCTACTTTTAAACATCTCTGGAGGCAATGTTCCATCACTGCAATACACTGCACTTTGGGCCATAAATTGAGCACAATAACCTACAGTCCAAAGCAAGCAAAAAAAGAGCAAAGTATCTTTTACATCTATTATACTTGGAAATGAGACTAACAATTCTCTCAAATAGATTAAGTGTAAATGGAAGTGACATTGTTGCAGTCCTATGCGCTTTCATTCTAAGACTTGCTAAATTCAATTATATTTTCTTTCAGGTAAGTAAATAAATAGAAGTAAACTTATCAGGTGGAAGGCAGTGTCAGTGATTCATGAACACTGTAATGGACAAGCCTGCTGGTGCGTGAAGATAAAACAGTTGGAACATGTGCATTCCCTTCATGTTCATACAACCTTCTTATATGCACACATCCCATTGTGTCTTCTAATTCAGGGGTCACCAACCTTTCGGAACTAAAGGACCACTAAATTCATAATTTTAAATCCCATGGACCACTAATATGATCTGCCTAATGACTGGCTGGGTGGGCATGGCAAGGTGATCATGTGAATGGGTGGGTGTGGCCAACTTGATGTCACTCATGTCGAGGGACGCCTTGCCAGCCTCTACTTGCCACTCCTCACCTGCCCGCCTGGGCTCCTTAGGGTCCCAACAGGAAGCAGTTGTTGTAGGTAAGCAGCCACCATGAGAAAGAGTTGGCAAAACAGATCAGTTCAAATTGGATCTGACCAAGAAGGAGGTTCAGCAGAAGCACCTCACTGAGGACTACGAGCATAGGTTTTCCAAGCAGAGGGAAGACCTGCAGGAGTGCAAGGCCAGGTACCAGCACCTGGAGGCTCAGCGGGCTAAGATGGTCAGCCAGTTCCAGGCCATGATGCTGTTCCACTGGAACAAGGCCCTCTGGCTCCTTGCCACCAGTGGCACGTCCCTCCAGCCTTCACCCCACACTAGGAGGCTGAAGCAGACCTCAGGTCAGAATTTCTGCCCCCCTCTGACCTGCACAAAAAGACCCAGAAGGGAGAGACTCTCTGCAGCAACACAAACATTCATTCCACGTATCTGTCCCAGGGGCCATAGTTTGAGGGCCCCTGATTTAGTGCAATATAAAAAATACAAATAATTTTTCTGTGGACCACCAAAATTTTCTTGTGGACCACCATTTGGTGACCGCTGTTCTAATTTGCCTTCTTGCATGCATCACCTGCAGCCTCCCCTACCTCAATGCCCCATTATGGTTGGCCCTCTTCCTTCCTGCTGCATATTGAGGCTGAAAGGCATAATTCTACTGGAGAACTGAGATCTTGAAGAAAGACTAAGAAATCTGCGTTGGGTGGATGGGTGAGGTGGGTGTGGTTTGCTAGAGATATGCAAATTCCCATCTTTTTCATTCCATTTGTGGTTGTTGCTGATATTTTTGTGAAACCCATAAACTGAAGACAAAATTATTCCATTCCTTGCTTTCTACGCCTACTTATGTGACAGCCTTCTTAATAATTTTTTTAAATGCAAAGTCAGATTGAAAGAAGTCCTTTAAGAAATATGCATATATAAGATGAAATCCTTCAAGCAATGGCTATTGAACAAAATTTAGCACCTCCTTACTTATTCCAAGAGAGAGTCTTCTCACAGAAAGCATGAATACATTTTTATCATCTTGCCAGTGCAAGGGGTTAACAGGGAGGACCAGTTATAGAATAGTGTAGTTTGATTCGTGGACCAACACAGCAAAATGTAATAAATTGACTCGAAAAGGTAGTAATCTTGTTGTTATACTTGCCCTCCAGAACCACAGATGGCATCATGGTAATCAGCCAACAAAAACAAATTTCTGTGCAAAATAGGAAGCATATTAATGAAAAAGTCAGCTAGGGTAAACAATCTTCTGCCTGGGGCTTATACTTCAGTCTTTCTGGAAATCAGAGTCTGGCACACATAATTTATCTCTAATGAATTTTTTTAATAATCTTATTGGGATAAAAATTGAGTCAAAGAGCTATAATACTGGTAGTCCTTGACTGATGACTTCAATTGAGCCCAAAACTTTTGTTGCTAAGCAAGACAGACATTAAGTGAATTTTGACCCATCTTAAGACCTTTCTTGCCACAGTTGTTTAGTGAATCACTGCAGTTGTTGGTTAGTGACACGGTTGTTAAGTGAATCTGACTTCCCCATTGACCCTACTTGTCAGATGGTCGCAAAAGGGAATCACTTGACCCTGGGGCACTGCAACCATCATAAATATGATTCAGTTGCCAAGCAACTGAATTTTGAGCACATGAGCATGGGGATGCTGCAACAATTGTGTGAAAAAATTGTGTCATAAATCCCTTTATTCAGTGTTGTTGTAACTTTGAATAGTCACTAAATGAAATGTTGTAAGTCGAGGATTTAAGCCTTCAAAAATGTTGCCAAAGGAATCAAGCCTGTCAATGTTCAAGAACTGAATAAAAAGGGGCCATATGAAAAAGAAAAAAATAATAATTATTCACATATTAGTAGAACGAATAGTTTTCGCTCAAAATTGGAAAAACAATGATATATCATTAGCGGACAAGGTGATTAGTAAAATTATGGAATGTGCAGAAATGGATAAGCTCACAAAGGAGATACAAGAAAAAGATGAAACAGATTACTACTTAGTTTGGGAGAAGTTGTATAAATGGTTGGAGGAGAAAAGGGAAAAAAGATATGGAAATAAATGAGAAGATATAAAGGAAATTAGGTACCAGTTTATGTTAATTGTAAATTAAATATTTAGATTAAGAGAATACGTATCGATGATATATTAGGAATATATGTATAAGGCATATATTTAAATAAGAAAGAGAAAATGTATAAATATAAATATAGACTACTGATGCGATATGTTGAAAAGAAGATGTAAAGATGGATCTTTGTTTATTTGTTTGTGTGTTTTGTTGTTTGTTCGTATTAAAAAATGTATAATAAAAAAAATTAAAAAAAAACTGAACTAACTGGTATTTAGTCTTATATACATATTCAACAAAACTCTCTCCCTTGCTGAAAATTAAAGTCTGAATATGGGTTTTAAAAAAGCTGCTGAAAACTAACAGTACCCTACCAAAGAGAGATTTACTGTTTGTATTTAAAATAACCAAGGGTGAAAGAGTGTGTGGGGATGACTTTTCTTTTCTGATACTGCACAGAATAACATGTTATAGTTCTGAATAGTGGGCATCGTTACAAAAAGAACCCAAGACAAATGTGCAACATTTCCGAATCTATAAAGTTGTTCATGTTAAAACCAAACTTTTACCGTATCTTTTGACTAGCCACTCTTTTTCTGCCAATCTATGAAAGTGTTGACAGTCTTTAAGTTTGTTACTGAGGTTTAGAAGATGGTGGGGGGGAGAAACCATAGGGATTTCTGATCTATGACCAAGCCAGAATAACTTAAAATAAGATTTACTTGGTTACTGTAAAACACAAATTGAACACTTCTTCACTAGTCATCATCAGGATGTGGCTGCATTTCTGGCAATGTCATCGCAACATGGTACTGAGTCCAAGACAGAAATTTAAACAACTTGTATTTAGTTGATTATTTTGTTTCCTTTCTATATCCTGCAATCCTGGTGCCCTTACTCACCTTGGACTTCTTTAGTAGGGCTTCAGGAAGCACATTGTTTTAAAGGAATATTTCTTTAAAAAAAGAATATATTCACAAACTAAATACAGCCAGTGTCACTCATAAATAATAGATTACTCCTATGAATATTCTCCTGTAGTTTTTAGAGAAAATGTATTGAATTGTCCAATTTGAAGTAAATAAACTCTGAGTATCTCAGACCAAAGTTTAAACCGATTTTAGAATTAAAGGTATGTCATTCAATCCTGTGAAGAAATTATCATTATTTAGCTAAAATATATTTTAATTCTACAACATGATATCCTTTTCACTCTATGAAAAAAATCCTATTGAAAATTACAATATTGCTTTTTCTGAGATGCATCCCATTTGACCAACTAAAAAGGGGGAGGGGGGAATCTCCTTTCATCATCAGTCCTAAATAGCCCTAGAAACTCTGTCATGGCTACTAATTGCCGTTTTTCAGCACTGCCCAAGAGTATCAAAACTGAGACTTCTGCTCAATAAGTTTTAGATATAAGATTAACAAGGTAGAAAAGAAATATTGTTGGATCATCTTAAGCTACCCCAAAACTTGACATCTAAAAACAAGTTCCAAATAACCAGATTGCAAACTTTTAAATTTTCCAGTTTTCAGTTTTTATTCCCAGATTTGTCTACTAATACATAAAAATCAACTTTGTGCTTCATGATCTTTATATTTCATTTTGTAAGGATTGTTTATTTGCATACAGCCCTTAATAGAAATCTTTTAGAGATGGCGACTTTTGATGGTAATGACAAGTTAGACTTCACCTTTTCCCTCTGATCTATTTTCACTAACATATCAAAACCAGCACTGGCAGTCTGCTCCATCTCTTCATGGTAATTCATATCATAGCTTCTTGAGTATTTAGGCCTCATTTCTTTCAACAAAAGAATTAATTACCAACATAGACAGTATTAGCTTTCCAGTTTGATCCATAGATTTACAGCTGCTAAGCCTTATTCTATAAATATGTTACTTATTCTGGATGATTATCAGCTAAGTCTAACTTTTCAATGGATATCAAACTTCTTTCAATGTTGTTCAAAGAAGCAACAGATATTTGGGAGAAAAATCTATCTAAACAGCTATAGAACTTGCATAGGAGCTTGTACTTCATGGACCAAAAAAATGAGCTCTGTCTTATATTACATTTCTGGAATCTAATATTAAAACTCCAGGGCTTTTATGTATTAAATTCTGGATGGTTGTGTTTTCCAGAGTACTTACCAGCTCTTTCCAGCGCACAAATTAGTTTGCTTGAGTGGATTTAAGGACATTTACTTTCATGTTTTATTTACATTCTGCCGTTATTATTTTTAGAAATATTTTAAAGTGACAAACATATCTAAGAGTTCTTCCTCCTCCTATTTTCCCCACAGCAACAACACTGTGAAGAGGGTTGGACTGAGAGTGAATGACTGACCCAAGTATCTAGCCTGTTTTCATGCCTAAAGCAGAACTAGAACTCACAGACTTCTGGTTTCTAGCATGGTGCATTAACCATTAGTCCAATCTGGCTCTCAGATTGCTATTTCACCCAAAGTACAATCAATTCCTGTAGTTTTCAGCCATCAGCAAAGGCTTCCAATCCCATTTTTTCCCATTTGGCCTCTTAAGGCAGTTGTGTTCACCAAACACATACCTGTGATTGCTGGGTATTCATATACAGCATATCCAGTGGTGAGATTCAAATAATTTAACAACCGGTTCTCTGCCCTAATGACCAGCTGGGTGGGCATGGCCATGGTGGGCAAGGCCAGGGGTGTGACAGGCAGCACTCAGACTCCTGCACCTCCCTGGGAGCAAAAACGGGCCACAGGGGGGCCATGCCGCACCCCCTGTGCCCTGTTTTGGGCCTAGTAGACCTCCCTGCAGCCTCCTGGGAATGAAAAGGGGCAATGGGGAGGGGCCGTGCCGCACCCCCCCATGCCTCATTTTGGGCCTAGGCCTACTGCAGCCTCCTGGGAGCAAAAACAGGCCGTGGGGGGAGCCGCCCCCCCGTGTCCCATTTTGGGCCTAGGAGGCCTCCCTTCACTTACCTGGGAGCCAAAATGGGGTGCGTGGGGACTCCTGGAAGGGGAGGGGAGGGGAAAGGCTAGCCAGCAATTTAACTACTGTTTCGCCCAAACCGGCCCGAACCAGCTGAATCCCACCACTGAATAACCATATACTGATTGTTTATCACTGTTCTGCTTACTTCTAACCATTACTTTAATATATAGACAATATTCTATTTCTTAGACTTTATGCCAATCCCAAAGAATCTGACCTTCTCAGTCTGTTGACTTCATCTTGACTTTTTCTGATTCTGTTCAATGAAGCATTATTTCTAAGCATTAGGTTTCCCCACCTGATTCTGTCAGTGTATATGAAATTATGAGCTGGGATAGCCATAACAACAAGTCAGCCACTGGGAACTGTTTGGTGACTAAGAAACAGGATCTGTTGTGAGCCATGTGAGACGGCTTGGAGCCTGGGCGTGGCTTAGCTTAACTGTATATGAGAGTTCTTCTAGTTCTGATCCTTCCTTCTGCTTCTACTTCTTGTCCTTGTACTTGCTACCACATTGCAAGAGCTGCATGGGTGTTGTATACATGCATCATATTTTATATTATTGTATATAAAGAAGTTTCTTCTATAAACGAATCCTGCTGAATTATTTACTTGTGTGCTAGTTGGATCACTGCAAATTGTAATAGGTTCCATCTTTGGATCAATTCAATATCAAATCAATTCACATCATGCTAAAGTTCAGAAGCCTTTTGGTCACATAGCAGCAATTTCAATCACCTTCTTGCTGGATTTAATATGAAGATCATGCAATTGAGATACCTCAGTGGGTCTCACAGAAATCTCCTTCATTCATTCTCCAAGCTTAGGGTGGCATTCCTTGGCTTGGTGAATGGATTGCAAGAAAATCCGTTGGGGTTGCCCATTTACTTTCTTCACCATCCTCTCATTATCAAACACCCTACTTAAAGCTCTTAGCATTGTCCAGAGATCTCTTACATATGAAATCATTCTCAGGAACTATGTGATACAGAATATTTTCTTTATGAAGAGAACATGATTCCTCAAAGCATCTGCACCTTATACTGTAAATATGGAACAGTTCTCCCTCCCACCGGATCACATTTGTCATGGAGCATTTGGCAAACATAAAGAAAATCCTGCAAATCAATTCAGAATTCAGGAGTCCTTGCATGAATAGTTGCTTTATGGTATAACAGCATTACACCCCTTCTCTGATATTGTTGATTCAGCTTCAGATATTCACATATTGATGTCTTTTGTGCTGGTTAATGACCACAATAAACTCATTTACCCTTCTCTTACTGGACATACCACTCATCAACTTGTTTGCAGTCAAAGACAATATCAGTGCCTGAAATACTATGACAAAGGTGGTAATGTACATAACAGTAATCTCTCAAAATGGGATGTGTTTTTCCATTACTGAAATATATTATGTGACTCTATTATTTTCCCCCATAATCCAGGTTCTTCAGAGATTACACTGGACTCTGTTCTCTTGCGTTTTGTTGGCTCTTTTGTAACCAAGCAACTATAGCTCTTAGCCTTATTCTACCAGGCTCATGCGACTTAATGCAGACTCCTGATGTAGTAGGATCCCCTCCTTTGGGACTGAGCTTGAATTTATTAACTAGACCTGAACAGTTTCACAATTTAGTTTCTTCTTGGCAATACATTTTGACAGAAAGAGAACACCTTTGCAGGGCAATAGGGTCCATTCAGTGAATGGGGACATATATTTATCTTTCCAATGCTGCAATATCAATCTTTTGATCATAGCAAAGGCACAGAGACATTGTATGATTGTCAAATCCCAAGTATTAGGTATGCAGTTCAAGAGAATATTATCATCTGAATTTTTTTATCTTTGGTCACACTGTTACATTTATATAATCCTGTACTTTCTTCAAAAACTTTTGTAGCATAAAAGAGGAGTTAAGGTTACAAGGGGGGGAGGGGTTTAAGGGTAATTAGCATATTCTAGCATATGCTTGTTAGATGTTA
>JANHZT010003433.1:243019-253560 GCA_032468215.1 Stegonotus admiraltiensis | reverse complement strand
CGGGGGGTGGGGGCGGGGGGGCCAGAACTGGTTCGGTGACATCATATCATCACCGCTACCAGTTCAGCAGAACCGGGCCGAACCGGGAGGAACCAACCACTGAATGCAAGGTTTAGTTCATTTCTGATTTTGGAGGATTTACATGTGGACATGTCAACTGAATAGGGCTCTAGTGAAATATGCAAGCTTGCTAGGCAACTATCTGTTGGAAATTCCTGTAGTTTGAAAGAAGAAATAATAATAAAAAAGTATAATAGTGGGCAAGAAACTGTGGTCTATTCAGTATAGCATCCATAGTTTAAGGTGAACTGACTTTGTCACAAGGAAAGAATCTAAAAAAGAGCTCATGGTCAAGTGATACAGTAGTAATGAGACTGGTGTAACGGTATCCAAAATTTGTTAGTCTTGAAATGAAGGGCGGTTTCTGAACACCTGCTTTCAAACTACATTTAACAATAAACAGCAGGATATTTTCCTAGACCTGCTTTGTCTTAAGCCATCATTAAACAGCCTTAAGTGGCATTTTAATGTTTTTAGACCACCCAAGTTTAAATAAAGGGAAAAAGGAAGCAGTATATTTGCATATAGAGGGTATTGATGAAAAAATAAATCTCTTGTAATATTTCAATAGTAACACAATCTATAATAATACCATATTAAACATGCACAAGCTATAATTTAGTGCATTTCAGTTATGGCTATTTTTACTGAGAATACATATTCTAATAACCACAGGACTCAAGTATATGGTAACTGATAGATACCATATACCATATCTGCATATTTTAATTGGGGAATCCTGGTGCTAAGCCCTCATATGTTCCTCTGCCTCTTTGTAGTGGAGGACTACAAAACCACTTCTCCCTCAGATTTGTAATGGAAAATTCACCATTGCTGCTATATAGAAGTTTGCTGGGGCATTTCTCTGCTACACCAAATTGTTTAAGGAATAGAATTGTTATATTTTTAAAAATATAATTTTAACCCATTTGTCACTGTCTTGAAAATTCAAGACAATCTCACACATTCCCTTCCTTCTCAATGGTGGTCCTTGCCTCTCATTAAAATATTACAGTAGAATATGAGAGCAAGTATAATATAGTTTTGAGAAGAACTCAGGAAAACTCTGGATCAGATATTGCTATAAATATATGAAATGACTTTGTGAAAGCAATCATCTTCTTTCAGAACTTTGTCTGCCATGTTGGAATAGCCATGCTGGACCTGCCTTATAGGGTGATTTGAGAAATCTAGCAGTATGGAATTTCTACATGGCATTTAGGAATATAAGGAGTGCTGATAGATGTTATGTATTCTTGTTCAGTAGCCATAAAAAGGATTTATTGTATATAGCTATTTATTTAATTTTATTTATTTGGCAGCTTCTGGGAATGTTTGTTCCTTGTAGAAGGTTGCATTTGCATAGTGAATTTCAGATAAGAAGAATGGCTTGTTTTGCAAGCTGCTTTTCTGAAATTGCTTAGCAGTCAAGATTTAATTTCCTACATTTGAAGATACTCTCTAAAATCTCCTTAGAGAACCTTTGAGAGGCCTGAAGCTATTCCGTTAAGTATATCAAAGCACAGAACAACAAACTTATTCAGCCGGTCACATGGACAACTATTCTGCTAGCAATTGTTCCCTCTAAGTGAGCTTCAATTATGCTTAATGTGACTATAAATCATTTGTGAGCAGGAATAATATTATACTTGCTTACCAGTATATTATTTTTAGGAGCTTAGGGTATATATAGTCCTTCAGGCTCTGATCATTCCCCTTTGCTCTGATGATGCAATGATGCAAGAAGCATCCACTCAGTGACAGCACATTATGTGAAAGAGAGATTGTGCAGCTGGAAATATAGCTGTTCCTCTTTCTGTACTCACCGTATTCCATTTTTATCTTATTTTGCCCCTTTTACGTTCCTAGAGAGGAGAAAATTAAAACTACATTGTTTTTATGTATGACATAACTTGGAATTCATTACCCATGTGTATGTATTGCCCATAATAGTCTTGTTCAGCATTCAGAGCAGTGTCATTAGCATACTGAAGTTAAGAAGGCTGAGAACCAGTTACAAAATCACCTAAATGAGACCAGCAAAAACTATGGGGGAAAAAAATCCCAAATTCCCATCTTATCTCTAAAAATTGAGGAAGCTAGAGAAGCTTCAGAAAGTAAATAGGTTTAGAAAATGGAAACAAGTAGATGCATGTCTTACTTATGAGTGCTAGTTATCTGTTTGCAGATGACATCCTAATCTTCCAGTAGTTTCATACAGATGCTGGAAAATGTATCCCTGAGGGGCATCTCAGAACAGTATTTGTAGTGTCAAACAAGAATCTTTTAGCATTACCCAAAAGAGTTTGGGAGGAAGCATCTCAAGTCGAGGCAGTCTCCAGAAACCAACATTGATTTGAAGCATACATACGCACCTCCAAAAGAGATGGGAGCGAAAAGAGAGCCAGTTTGGTGTAGTGGTTAAGGTGCTGGCCTAGAAACTAAGATAGTATGAATTCTAGTCCCACTTAGACATGAAAGCCTGCTGGGTGACTTTTAGGCCAGTTACATTCTCTCAGCCCACCCCACCCCATACGATTGTTGTTGTAAGGAAAATAGGAGGAAGAAATTTTATGTACATTTATTATCTTGATTTAGTTATAAAGTAATAGCAGGATACAAAAAAATTAAATAAATAAATGCTATGCCACTATGCTTTCCAAATGCTCCCTATCCAGATAATTTAGGATGATTTCATGGTAGATTCAATTAACAGGGATTTCCTTCCCCTGTCCACCAATCAAATGAATTCAGTCTGACTCTGTAACAAACAGATTGATACTGAACCACAATTGAAATTTTTCCAAATAGTCTCTTTCCTTCAGAAACTATGCACTGTCATCTTGCACACAGAAAGATTAGAAGCAGATGTGGACCAACATCTTTCAGCAAGGGTGAATGGCTTCTTATTTTAGGCAGGGTGGAAATATCTTTTCTAATTCCTAATTAATTAGCTCAAATTAATGATAAAAAGTAGATTTTTCTCCAGAGAAGAAAACCACAGGAGGAAGTGGCTAGTAACAGACAGAGCATGTACTTTATTTTATGTTTAGAATTATTAATTATTAATTGAGATAGAAGCATCCTATCCTATACGATGAAATCTATGTAAATCAGTTTTTTGCACAGAAGCTTCTAAAGCAATTAAACAGGCATATTATGAAGCTTTGAAATAAAGTGAAGATAACATAGTACCTATCCACATGCATGCTTACTGCTGGTATCAGTAATATACTTCATGTCAAAATAGGAAATAAGGTTTATTTGTTTTTATTTAGAATATTAAGAGTTTCATTTATTATAAGATTGTTAGCTTAAACAGCATTCAGAAATTTAATTATATGACTGAAAGTTTCAACAGACAAGTAGTCATAACTTTTAACTTGAAGAGGGAGGGGAGGAGAGAAAATGAGAGGACTGTATAGTAGTGATTGGGTAGTAAACATAATTTCTGCTATATTAAAGGGAACAGGAGGATGTATAATTAAATTTTTCCTTTTATAATGGGCTTCATCCAAAAAGCTACCACACTGCCAGCTGCTTGCTATGTAGGCGTTAAGAGCTCCCAAACCAAAAGAGAGAGGAGGAAGGCATAACCATATTGTGGGGAAAACTAGGCAGATAAACATCTATAAAAAGAAGACTCGGAAACTGTTGCTTTAACAAAAAGAATGATTAAGCTCAGAAAGCTGCCACATGCTATACTCCTTTCCCCTGCTATTTTATGGGAACAATTAGTGGTGAAAAGAGGTAAACAGTAGGGGTTTTTTGGGGTGGGGGAGAGCAGTCAGTGTGGGCGGGGCGAAAACAAAACTGCTCCAGCAGCGATAAGTGACCTCTTGGAGCAGAAAGGCAAGTATCATAACAAACATTCTTTCTTCAAATTGCTGTGAAAGAAAGAGGGGAGAGAGTAGAAAGGAAGAAGACTGCCTTTCTGTAGAGTGTATTGGTGCTTTCTTGTTTTTCTAAAAACCTGAAATGTTAGTTTCCCAGCCCCAGAATCCTCTTTACTTAAGATCTTTAATCCACTCTAATGTTCAGTTTTTAATTTTAATGGAATTACTTATCGTTTTTATGCCTTGCAAAAATTGAAACAGGATCTATTTCTGACCGGAAACTATTCTTTATAAATAATTCCAAAGTCTTGATTCTCAAAATCTTTAGGTTCAATATTCTAAATTTATCTGGACCCTTACTCTGTAAATAACATTCTAGGGTGCAAATCTTACTTAGTTTTTTGCTATTTATTTCAGGCACTTTAAATTCCTAAGATTATGATTTATTCATTTAGGTGCTTTCATACTTCTGTTCTGAAGGTCTCGTAAGACCACAAAAGTAGTTAATGAGCAATTTCCAAATGAGACCAGCAAGTGAGATTAGTGAACTTAGTATCCTTTAAAGGGTGCAGACCAGTGGTGGTATTCAACTGGTTCTATCCGGCTTGGGTGAACCGGTGGTGGCTGCGGCAGGCTCCTCCCACCCACCTGGATGTCATCACGTTCCATTTCTGATGTTCTGCGCTTGTGTGGAAGGCTCTGCGCATGCACAGAGGTGGCACACATGGAGGTGGCGCATGCACGGAAGTGAGCGTGCACACTCACATTTGTGAACCAGTAGCAAAGGTAAGTTAATACCACCCCTGGCGCAGACTGCAGTTGTGAGCTAGGTGGCAATTCCTGTCATCTCCCAATGCTCAAACCTGCAGGAGACCACTGTTTTGCATTCTCCTTGCAAGGACCATCCATCTGGAACACATGTGGGTGATCTCCCATCCTTTCTTTGTCCAGAGATGTTCCAAAGAGGCTCTTTGTTCTTTGCTACAGTAGTTGGCTCCACTTTTGTGGAGGCGTGTTCAGTTTGCCTTTCCTCACCTGGAAGTCTTCCAATACAGTTCTCTATTGTATACTATTTCAGGATGCTGTTTCTGTCTTTGTTCACTTGATCTTGTAATCAGTTAATATTTATATACAGCATCTTGGCTTTGATTACCTTTTCTTCTTGGTAATTGCCATTGGTTCCCCCCCCCGACATTCACTTTTTTGTTTCTTCATCTTTGGCAATCTTTTTTCACAATCCTACTCAACATTTTCTTAAGTTCACATCAAAATTCCTTTATTTCTCTATCAATGAGGTTCAGCTTTTCAAAGCAATTCTTGGTGTTCTTCTTGAAAATGGTGATATGCTCAAGATCATATCATGGAAATTGCTTGATCTTCCTCTTAGGTTGAATTCTTTTCATGTTCTTCTATCACCTAGGAACTCGCATACCTTATATCCATCTGAATCTGCCTAAGTAAGTCATCTTTTCTCTCTTCTCTCCATCCAATCACACCACCTATCATGTTTGTGGTGGTGGCATTGTACATCCATTTATATGACTGATGTCCACCCACAACACATTGTAACAAGTAGAAATGTGTTTTCCCAGAAACCACAACAAATAAAATACACTAAATATAAATCCCATGCCCACTTTAATCATTGCGGGAGATTTTTAAAGACAACCAGAAGAAATTTTTCAAACTTCTCGGAGGCAAGTAGCAGTACATCTAGTGAAACATCATCTCATATTCGTTGTCTCACACAGCATTACCTGGAAGTCATTTCACTAATAAATACCCAATTTGTTCCTATACATACTTAAATTGCACTGTTCTTCACATCAACTTTTTAATCCATGTGATTGCATGCTATGAGAGTAAAATATAGTCCTGGTTGATGGAACAGAAATAATATTAAGCACTCACCAGGCATCAAAACTGACTTGAAGGCATTAAAAAAGCATGGATATGTTCATGCTACTGTATATTATACACAATTCCATTTTACGCAGGATTATATTTTACTTAACATTCTATTTATTGTTCAGAATGTGTCTCCATTGACTCCCACAATGATATTTGTTACCCTACAGGTAAACTAAATTAAAATTTATTAATGTTTGTATTTGTGCTTCTTCAAAAATGATTTGAAGAGAGAAAAGAAACTTATTGCAAAACATTCTTTTAAGATGCTGCTTTAACAACATGGTAATTAACAGGTGCCATCTGCCTTGCTTCCACAAGGCATTATTTTTTTATTTTTTACTTTGGTGCATCAGCTTCCTTCAGACAGACAATTAAGGAGGATTGAAATAGTGTTTGCTTGATAATGGTCTATAAACATATTGAATAGTCACCGTGAAGTCATTACTAATAGTATGCAGCCACTGGTAGGGCAAATTTTAACCAATAAAAAAGTGGCTTGCACATTGTGGCGTTTATAAAATGGCCACATATGAAATTAAAACAGTAAGCCAGCTTATTTCACACTGTACGTTATTAACCTGCAGGAGCTGTTGAAGGCTTAGGTAGAGATCCCTTTTGTAACCCAGGTCCTCTTAACATAATTGCCATGGACTGAACTGACATTTTTTTCTGGATATAAACCATGTACTTTAGCATTGAATTGTGGACATTAGCTCTGTGTGTCAGAGAGTTGCACATAAGCAACATACCACATTTTAGGGCCTTGTCATACAAAAGCATTTCTACAAATCCTGAGCTGTATTCAGTGACTTTTAAAAATGAAGTCAGGCAGTTATACTTGCTCTCTGTGCAGTGGTTTGGTAGTTATCATGTGGTGGGTTGGCTTACTGTGGAAGCAGATGGATCAGAGGACAGCAGATGGTAGTACTTTACATAGAGTGATTCTTTCATGGGGGGAAAAAAGGGACCTGGCTATGTTGCATTTAAAAAGTGTTTAAGACTATGAATTCACTGGTCATTTCTATTGCAGGCAGGATATCCATTCCATATCTAAATCTATGGATAGATATTTATATCTTGCCTTTATTATTTTTTAAATAAATAACTCAAAGCAGTAAACATGTCCACTGTTCCTTTCTCCTCCTAGTTTCCCCACAACAACCCTGTGATGTAAGTTGGGCTTAGAGAGAGTGGCTGGCCCAAGGTCAGCCAGCTGATTGATTTCATGCCTAAGGAGCTAGAATTCAGTCTCCTGGTTTCTAAGCCAGCATGTTAACCACTAGAGTCTAGTGGTTCTTAACCTGTGGGTCGGGACCCCTTTGGGGGTTGAACGACCCTTTCACAGGGGTCACCTAAGACCATTGGAAAACACATATTTTCAATCGTTTTAGGAATAATTTTACGGTTGGGGGTCACCACAACATGAGGAACTGCATTAAAGGGTCGCGGCATTAAGAAGGTTGAGAACCACTGCACAGACCAAACTGTCGCTATGTTGTTATGGTAAAATTAGACATTGCTACTCTTAAACTATAGTTGCAGTTGTTCGTTGAATCAAGCAAATTATGATCCATCCACCAGAGGCTTAATTCACACAACAGAACATTGATCCAGAATGACCTGAATGATTTCCACAGCTACCTAGTGGGGGACTTGAGTTCCCAGCATTCTGAACCCTATTCAGAGTGCTCTGTGTTGGTTATTTTCTGTATCCATTTCCTCTTACTGTCCTCTGCCATATTTATCTTGTGAGAAAGTGCATAAAGAAGGAGAGGAACCTTGAACTAGTGTCTAATATGAAAGGAGATTGTAATGGCTAATTGGGCAATTACCCAGTATATTCCACATAATTTCTCAATTTTAATTGTCACACAAATGTAGTGGGATTGTAAATATTCAAAACAACTACTCTCACATAAGTTTGTGATTGAATTAGATGTAGCTGTGAGTCTAATGCCACTTCTCTCTTTCCCTAGTTTTGTTTAATCAGTCTTCCTTTCATACCAATTAAAATTACTGGCATATCATAGAACAAAAGGCAGAAAAAACAGCCGACAGCCAATCTAAAAAGAAAAGGGGAAACCTCTAGGTTACAAGCAGGCAAGTTGAATATGTTTTCCCCTTTTATCCTCTATTCCCCCTTTATCCTCTATTCTCAACCATTAGAGATTCTAGGTCCATGATGGCGAACCTATGGCACGAGTGCCACAGGTGGCACGTGGAGCCATATCTGTGGGCACGTGAGCATTTCCCTACTCAGCTCCAGCGTGCATATGCACGCTGGCCAGCTAATTTTCGGGCCTTCCAGGCCCACCTGAAGTTGGGAAATGGGCTGTTTCCAGCCTCCGGAGGGCCTCCCGGGTGGGGGACAGAAGGCCATTTTTGCCCCCCCTAGGCGCCAAGAAAGCCTCTGGAGCCTGGGGAGGGCGGGAAAAGGGCCTACCGGTCCCAGCAGGCCATTGCGTGCCAAAAATGGGAGTAGCACGGGGGGGTCACGCACACATGTGCAAGGGGTGAGGCGCATTGAATTATGGGTACGGGCACAGGCGTGCGTGACCCCTCCTCATGATCCCCACTTTTGGCACACGACAGCAAAAAGGTTAGCCATCACTGTTCTAGGTTATAATAGGGATACCTGAATCACCTTTGAAATAAATCCCACCACATCTTCTAGTAATAAATATCAAATGTGAAGGATTAGTTTTATGCCAGACTGGCATTTTTATATACCAACCTTTGTGAGCCTTTTGAGAACAATATGCATTCAGAAAGAAAACTGCACTACCTAATTTGGGCAGCAGATGGGTTGAAGGAGAGATAGGAAAATTGTACAGGTAGTCCTCAACTTACAATAGCATGGAAAAAAGTGACTTATGAATGTTCTTCACACTTATGACCACTGCAGCATCTCCATGGTCATGTAATCAAAATTCAGATGCTTGGCAACTGATTCATATTTATGACGGTTGCAGAATCCCAGGGTTATGTGATCCCCTTTTGTGACCTTCTGATAAAGCAAAGTCAATGGGAAAGCCAGATTCACATAACGGCGGTGATACTAACTTAACAACTGCAGTGACTCATTAACAAGTGTGGCAAGAAAGGTCATAGAATGGAGCAAAATTCACTTAACAAATGTCTCACTTAGCAAGAAAACTGTTGGGCTCAATTGTGTTTGTAAATTGAGGGCTACCTGTATTACCCTTTCCAAGTAAAATGAAACCTTTTTACCATTCCAGATAAAATGAACGTACCTGCTTGTCATTTTGTTCTATTTTAAAAGAACCTTGATAGAAAATGTGTCATCAGATCACTGTCAACTCTTAGCAACCCTGTAGGACAGTCTCCTCCAATATGATTTGTCTACTCGGGCTGTTCAGCTCTTATTATTGGTTTAATTGAATCCATTCTCCTTGCTGGTCGTGTTCTTTTCCTTTCAGCATAGACCAGGCTAGCAGGAGGATCAGAGGCTAAACGGCCGTCTTGTTTTTGCTGCCCTACACAAGGAGATAGATGGTTTATAGACTTTGCTACGCATGACTGGGAGTCTGCCTGCCTTTTGGAGATTACAAGTGGGGCTAGTCTGAAGTAGACTCAGCTGCCACTCAATAACATGTCAGATGCTGTTTTCCTTTTGAAAGGCAACTATAGAAGATCCAAACCCACCAATTAGAGAGGAAGTTTAAAGCAATATCATTAAAAAAATCCTACAAATTAAGCAGCATTGACTATAATAAATGTTTTGTAGAGTGAATTATAATGGTTAAAGTATATTAAAAGAAAGATTATATAAATACTTATGATCCATATTGCTATGTAGATGAATACTTTGTGTCCACAATGTGAGGCTTAGCTTAAATCCCTTCAATTTCTAAAACATTCCATCCTGTTAGGGAGAGAGGGCATTTGAGGATGGCATAGAAAAAGTATTCATATTCTTTATTACTGGAGTCAGAGTAGGAGGAAAAAATTGTACTGTGGCACTATTCTGAAACATTACTCTGCCAGAAAAACAATATCTGTTTATATCTGTTCAGACAAAAAAATCTTGATTACAACTGTTATAGGTGGCTAATTATGTAATGTTATATACATTACATAATTAGCATATATATACATTATTTTATACACAGCTGTACAAATTAACTGTATTTTCTTAATTTTTAAAAAGAGTAATATTTGAGTTATAATCCAAAATGCGTTGTGAAAAATAAAAAATATCTGAGGTTACACATTATGTTGAATGGTTGCTTTTAAGTATAGTTTATTGAATAAACTATGATAGTTTCACATTACATGTAATCATAAATCATGTCTATAAATAGCAGTAGCTGGGATCACACAACAAAATAAGCCAAAAGCACAGAAAAAACACATCATGAACCTAACAACAGACTTATGGGCCAAGGCCGCCATTAAACTTTTAAAGTCCCTATGTGGAGGAGCAGGGAAGAATATAGTTTCCAGCTTAATTTTAATTATAAAATGCCTTTGTGCCATGTTTAAATGAGACTTCATCAATAATGCTGATGTACAGGGACTTCCGGGTTGGCAACGCTGTCATTGAGGACGATCCTTTTGGGTCACCAGCCCCGTGATCTGTAAAAGCCACCTGGCAGCGCAGATCAGCTGTCAGGAGGCTTGAAACTCTTTCCCTCGGGAGAAGAGGGAGAGAGGAGCAAGTGGGTGAGGGTAGAGCTCCCCGAAAACCTCTGGATTAAAACCAGAGGCTCA
>JANHZT010003433.1:222748-242919 GCA_032468215.1 Stegonotus admiraltiensis | reverse complement strand
GGAGATTACAAGTGGGGCTAGTCTGAAGTAGACTCAGCTGCCACTCAATAACATGTCAGATGCGGTTTTCCTTTTGAAACTGGCAGATTCACCATTAAGAAAGGGGTGTAGTATAATTTGGCATTCTCCTTCTTGGAATTCTGATGACATGCATCAAGTAACAGAGTTGTAAGGTACATGTTGAATCTACTTGAGACTTTATTTAACACGTTGATCTTTCATAACAACCACAGCCTAGTCTGTGGGTGTAATGTCCTCAGTAGGAAAAGTTCTTATGAGTTCAGTAATGGTCTGGAACTTTAATGACCTTGAGACATCTACTAGAAAAAATATACAGAAGAATGATCATGTCAGATAAAAATGGCTTTAGAAATACAGGATGTGATGTCATAATGGACTAGCAAAAGCTGCCAGAGTTTTCAAATATAGTCTAGGGTTGTTCTTTTTTAAAAAAAACCAAAATAAAAGTTATGGTGGTGTACATTATCCTTTCATAAGAAAGGTCATTGTGTTATAATGGTTTTATTTTAACTGTGACATGGATGTTCATGATCCTGAAGCACAAGGACACTTAAAATAACCATAGTTCAAGCGAGAGTTTTCTCTACAGTTCCAAAGATAGCAGTGACAGTGTATGAGGTGGTAATATTCACCTTGTGAAATGAAACATTATCTCCTTGTAAAATGAAACCATTATCTCTTGTTTCTTCATAATAGTGCAGACTTCACCAACTGATGCTCCCTGATTGTTGTTGCGATAGTTTACTATTTTTACTAAAACAATAGTTTTACTATTTTTACTGTTTTAAAATGTTTTTAGTATTTTTAACTGTAACATGTTTTTTGAATTGTAAGCGCCTAGCGTCATTGGCTAACATAGACAGCCATAGAAATTAGTTAAATAAATATAAACAAACAAACAAACAAATAAAAGAAGTTGTTTTAAATATTGAGTTTCCTCTTAACCATGGTGAGTAACTGCTGGTGAAATCTTAGCTAAGGTATAGCAACCCTGAGTTTGCTGACTTACAGAATGTTGAATTATCTGGTGTGTATACTGGGATAACACCTTGAAGACAAAAATTCAGGAAGGCATCACCCCATCCTCTGAGATTCAGTATTCTTCTATATTTTTTATTTTGGTTTTAAACCAAACTAGTTCACTGATAACCATTCCATGTTTACTGTGATGTGCTTTCTTGAAGGTTCTTGAATGTCTTGGCTTTTCCAGGAAAAAGAAATGTCTTGTTTACATTCTGTCATGAATCAGAAAATACTACTGGGGACATCAAATACCACTGTAGCAAATCTGTCTTAAGGCAACATGAAACATAATCTTGAATTGTTTCACTTGGTTCAGTTCCTGCATCTGCAATTAAGTGTTAGGGTTGCATAGCAGACTGTGGGAAGTAGCTCTTCCGGCAACCTGGGAAAGCCACAACTGACCAGGCTACACAGCTGCACAAATAGACAAATATACTAAATGGACAAATATTCTTATATATTTATATAGATTTGTACATAGTCCAAAGCAGGGAGTTTGGCAAATTATAACTACACTGCTCAGCAGTTGGAAAAAAAATGTACTACAGTTCCTCAACCCCCGGTGGACTTTTGACATTTTGTAAAGTTTTCCATCGTGAGGGATTAAGATTCTTCCATTTGAGATTTCTCAGCAGATACATAGGATATCTATCTCAGCAGCAGCCTTTCTCAAATAAACAGTCAGTGGTGCTTCTTCATTAAACTACTTGAGTTGAAAAGACTTACTCATTGCATTGGGATCATATGTTATTTTTGGCAACGAGGACAAAGATGTTTGCCACCTTGATTCTTCCTGGCAGCAAACTCTCCCTCACTGGCTGGTTGCCTGTCTGGTACACTTCCCAGACAATGACCTATGTCATCAAATTATTTTGCAATACCTAATCTGGGGTCCGCCATTTATGTTAAAATTATTTTTATTTTTAAAATAAATGTTTACATAATAAATGTATTCAATAAAATTTACACGCATTTGATATAATTTATGCTAAATATAATTTGAAATACCTATTATATAAAGGTAATCCTTGATTTGCAACAATTCATTTAGTGATAATTCAAAGTTACAACGGCACTGAAAAAAGCAACTTATGACCATTTTTCACACTTATGACCATTGCAGCATCCCCATGGTTACATGATCAAAATTCAGACACTTGGCAACTGGCTCATATTTATGATGGTTGCCAGGTCACGGGGTCATGTGATCACATTTATAATAATAATAATAATAATTATTATTATTATTTTATTTATATACCGCCCTTCTCCTTGATTTAGTGGTCAAGTCAATGGGGAAGACAGATCCACTTAACAACCGTGTTACTGAATAACTGTAGTGATTCACTTAACAACTGTGGCAAGAAAGGTCGTAAAATGGGGCAAAATTCATTTAACAAAAGTTTTACTTAGCAACCAAAACTTTGGGCTCAGTTGGGGTTGTAAGTCGAGGATTACCTTTAAAAGTTATGAAATATATTTTAAAAATGACTTTTTGTAGAGAAGGAAAAACAACAACTTTTATGAAAAACTGGAAGCTCTCTATGTATTTTTTTTGCTGAAAATAAAAAAAAGTGATTTCTGGATTTAGCAATTAAAATAGCTGTACCTGGGAAGAAGGGAATTACATAATATGATTTTCAAGGCAAAAAAACAATATCAAGTATGTCTACAAATTCTCTAAAGAAGATGAGAAGTTGCTTTTTAAGTTTATTTTCTTCCTACTCCATTATTTGAACACTTTTTTCTTCATCTTTCTTCCTTTCTTAATTTTTTTTCTATATTTATTTGCATTTATTTTTTAACTTTTTATAAAACATTTCACATTGAGACATATACAAATTATTTTTCTATGGGAAATGCCATCATTACCTGTATAACAATGTTTTTCTGTTATTTTGGCAGCAATTGTTCCATCTTTCTAGACCGCTGTTATAGTCTTTCCCAGGCCCACCTAGTATTCTCAGCTTCTTAACCTTAATATTCTCGTTATCAACAGATATGAACATTTCATATTGAGAGCTGCTCTTGGCTCAGCAAAATAAAGCATTGTGGCTTATAAGCAATTTTCCTGTCTCTCTGAGGTTGCACAAAATTTTTTTATTCCCATCAACTACCCATCTTTCCATCATGTCTGATTGGCAGTAGCAAACCAAGTATTGCCTTATGTACACTAATACTTATTAATTTCTGGGGTAGCTCTCCTTTGAGGGCCATTATTATTGATTTCCTGATCCTACATTGGATCAGGAAATCCAGGTGGATGCTTATTGCCTTGAGATACCATTTTTAAATTAAGGTTCACTCCCACACATTAGGGAAGGATTATAGCAATCTACTTTGACTTGTTTACAGATAGTGGTTAGATAATGATTTTATCTGATTGCTTTTAACAGCCAAGGAGCAAGATGAGATCCTATATTGCTGATGGGTATATATTATATACTGGAAGTCATAAAACCTTATTGTAGATGCCAATCCATAACAATTTTAAATTGGTCTTAGGACTGATAAGGATGACAGCTATCTATCTAATTAGTTTGGAAGGAAATAGAAAACAAAACAAAACAAAACATATTGATATCTTATTTTTCCCCAAAAGTACAATTGGTACTAATTATATTAAGCTCCCGGTATACATATCACTGTAAATTAGTAAAAGTCAGTTTCCTCATTACAAGAATACTTTATCCATGTGTAGCAAAGAGTAAGAATTACTAAGATTTCCTCAGGTGTTGTTTTGATTTTCATAAATATTTGTTAATTTTTGTGGTATACCCTGTAACTGAAGTAATATTATTGGGGGGATCTAAATGATCTTGCAATATCTTTATTTGAGTAAAATACCTATTAATCATAAGAATTATTTTCTTATTTTCATGAAGTCTGTGTTCTTTGTAAGATTCCAAAATTTGTTCAAAGAGGAATAATCTTTTCCCAAAGAGAGGTCCATGTTGGGCACATAAATAAACTTTTAGACAAGGATCTGAACAGCTATATTATATGGAGTGACATGAATCGTCCAAGTTTAATCTGGATGAGGTCGAGGAACTAACCCAGCTTTCCAGTGTTTGGGGAAAAACTGATTTTCTAGCGACTATACCAGTGAACATTTGACATTTTTTATTTATTAGCTCTTTCTCTTTGGCTTTAAAAAGGGAAATGCTGAACTGGTCAGTCAAAACATTTGGTTTGTCTGGAGGTAGTTAATTAAACTCAGCAACCAAGGTTTGGGTTAGATTTATTTTAGTAGCCACCCACTGGAAAACCAACTTTTGCATGGCATCATTACACTGTCAGACCTTCCATAATTTCTCCAGTGAACTATTCCTTCTGGAAAAACTGAGCTGAGACATTATCTCATGATGAATGATTAGCAAAAACCTACAAGAAGTACACAGCCACATAAGGTCAGGGTGTCATATAGCTCTACAATGTGATTCCTGGCCAATCATTTTATAATTGTTATAAATCAAACACAAAAAAAAATCTATTTTTTATTTATGCTTCATGAATCAGGTATTAAAAATATATCCTGTTCAGTTTCTATGTTTATATATACAAATGTCCTCTCTATTGACATGCTTTATATTCTAGTATTTAATAATTGCTCTCTGTGAACATAGAGGTTCCATTTAGGTGCTGTGGTTAATTTATCTTCTGAAACCTATAGTTGCCATGAATTTATATAGCTGTTTAAACTTACGACCAACGAGTTTCAGAAGTTTTAATTTTGTGCTGAATTGAAAAAGAGCTTATTCTACATGACTCAAACCTTCTGAAGCAAATTGAATTATACAAATTTGTGTTGCTCAATGTACCTTAAATTGGGGATGAGAATTATATACCCCATAATTTACTCCCACCTTCCCCCTTAAGCACTTTTCATCCCTAAATGCCCCAGAAAATCATCAAGTAATAATCTTCCCTTCACTTGGAAATACATTCTTGCTAAAGGTTTGCTCTTTCAAACTAATGTTTTGAAGCTCAGGGCAGCCAAAGGTGAAAGGAACACTTTCTACACGAAGGCTTCTGCGGTCATTGTCAAGTCATAGCCAAATTAACACTTGCTATTTTCTTCCATTGCATCATGGGTTCCCCACCTTTCTACCATGCTACAGTATGACTCTTCTGCAGCTGTTGTGAAAATACTATGTGAAGAGTCAGTCATTTTCTCTGTGTGCTTTGATGCTCTAAATCCTGTTCTTAAATCATTCTTTTATCTGGGCAATCGGAGAGCAAGAGTATTATGTCAGATGAATAGTGTCAGGCTGCCAGCTTGCTAGTAATAAATTCACTTTCGTTCTATGCACTTTGACACTGAATCATATTTATGGAAGGATAGAAAAGACTGTACTACTCAAATCTAGGTACAGAATATACAGATGTATAAAGGAACATCAAGAGAATTTTAGAACATGGAACAGGGTAGTGGTCTTTAAATTTTTTTATCTTAAAAGTCAGACAACCAGAAATTCAGCACACAAATAGAAAATAGAAGGGAGATAAATGCTTCTCGGTGAACCCTGTGATTTTGTTTTAAAGCAACCAAGCCATGAAAAAAATGGTTATATGTGGGTGGAAACAAACAGTGCACTTGTGAATAAAAGGATACTGAATGGTTTATATGTTGTTTATTAATATCATGTAGTGCATGTAATGGAATAAAGCAATATTAATGTATTTTCACTATTGAAACCCGGAACAGGCATGCAAAAGAAGTTTGCTTAACAAATATGCTTAGTATATAAAGTTTAGTTGGTGTACATTCATTTTTTCATGAACATTTTAGAGTGGGAAAAATTTAACCTATTTCTATGAATAGGTTAGTTTTCCTCACTTTGTACGTTGAAATATATTTTCTTTTGGGAGGAAGGGGAAATCAAATTAGCTGAACACTTTCTTGAGATAGGCTATATTAACATTTTCTGCAAGTCTGATTGTGCTGTATCTCCTCTACTTATACCCCACTGATTCAGGGAGGTATTTAGTTTACCTGAAGTGGGTTTCCAAATGTTACCTTGTTTTGCAAGGTTAAAGAAGGCATCAGCCTCCTTTGCTTATCTAAGTTTCTTGCATACAGGTAGTCCTCGACTTACGACCACAGTTGAGCCCAAAATTTCTGTTGCTAAGTTGAGACATTTGTTAAGTGAGTTTTGCCCCATTTTACAACCTTTCTTGCCGCTGTTGTTAAGTGAATTATTGCACTTGTTAAATTAGTAACATGGTTATCAAGTGAATCTGGATACCCCATTGACATTGCTTGTCCGAAGGTCGCAAAAGGTGATCACATGACCCCAGGACACTGCAATTGTCATAAATATGAACCAGTTCCAAATGTCCAAATTTTGATCACGTGACCAACAGGATGCTGCAATAGTCATATAATATGAAAAACAATCATGTCACTTTTTCAGTGTTGTTCTATCTTTGAACAGTCACTAAATGAACTGTTGTAAGTCGAGGACTATCTGTATTTGTGTCAAGGCCATATCTCTCATTGTCTACATATATAGCTGTTTAATTTCAGAAATTAAAACAGTGCAAACCAAGCATAGCACCAGGTATAGGGTACAATATACAAGGATACTTCTAGGTTCCTAGTTCATAAAGCATATGTTCATATGTATCAATTATTGTGTTATTTCCTCTTTAATGCATGGTTTATAATTTTGATTAACAGTTTTGTCAGGCCTTGGGTGCTATCATGTAATGTATTCGACCTACCTGCCAAAGTAAAGCTTCTCATGTGAGAACTGAAATTTAATGAGGTTCCATGTGCAATTTTGCCATATTCATATGACTGAATTTTATGGTTGTATTTTTTTGGAGCAACAGGTGCTATGCTAACTATGGACTCCATATTGCTGACTTCTGTGGTAAGAAAAAAAAGAGGGTTACAAGTGGAAGATAATGATATTTGGGCTCATTTTTAAAATTTATGAATAAAGAAATAGAAATGCACAAAAATATTATGTGGAAACAGTTCCTTTTCTGAGCTACATAAAATAATGTATGGGTCTTTTTTACTTTCTTTGATTAAAAATTAGTAATCATGTTTAGTAATATTTTACATGTGTTAAAATCTCTTCCTTTCTATTTATCTTGTGTCTCTTTAGGCCTTGAATAGAGGTATTGCAGCTGTTAAGGAAGATGCTGTGGAAATGCTGGCCAGCTATGGCTTGGCATACTCCCTCATGAAGTTTTTCACAGGACCAATGAGTGATTTCAAAAATGTGGGTCTGGTTTTTGTCAACAGTAAGAGAGACAGAACCAAAGCAGTTTTGTGTATGGTTGTAGCTGGTGCTATAGCTGCAGTGTTTCATACCTTGATAGGTAAGTTTGCTTCATAGTTTTTATTGAAATAGCCCATCTGCTCAAATGATTGGCTGACACATAACTTCTTTTTGTTCATCAAGTTTCCTTAGGCATTTGTCCATTATAATTTTGCCAGAACTAGAACTTCCCTCCCTTACTCTCCAAATTTTGATGAAAGGCAGGTCTCTTAGCAGAAGGCATCCTCATGTTGTCACCAATAGCAAAATATATCTTATTTGGGTTCCAGGTTTGTTCCTATCCCTTATTTCTGACTGGTTATTTAAACCAGTTTGAAGTAGAAGTATTGAAAAACTTAGTCATATTTTGGCATAGAGTAAGCGCTAACTAAAATTCTTGCATGGGTTTTTCTATCTCCACAGTCGAATGTAATCTTCATTTTGTAATAATAGTTTATGTATAGGGTAGAGGGAAATCAGAAGAGATTCAGATGGAATGCATAAAAACTGGCATTAAACAATTGAAATGAAGGGGCTCCGGTATCCAACATTGGATACAGTGCTGTTCTCTCTTTTTTGCACACATTTTGCAATAGCATTTATTCATGTGAAACCATTTTAGACCCCTATTAAGGTAAGGCAAAACCTCAAGGTCACTTACAGGTTTAAGAAATTAAAAACGAAACTAATTAAAGCATCAACAATTAAACATAAAAGATAAAACCGAGCATCTATTCTATATGAGTGATAACATTTTTAACCATGTCATATATTTCCTCAAATTATACTAGTGTGATAAGATTAACTGATGAAGCTTTGAGGTGGTGTGCCATTTTTGATGTGGTAGCTTTCATCATACTAGTATGAGATCATTGTTTTTCAAAACTGTAAATGCCAACAGTTGGTAAGAGAATGTAATCAGAATTACGTGGGGATATTTGTCAGTATAAATAAATCCAGTACACAGTTCCTTGATAAGATCTTTGAAAGCAACTAATATTTTGAATATTGAAAATGGAGAAAATTGGTCCACTGGATTCAATGTAATTTTCTGACTTAACCCTAAATCTCTTTTGGAATTGGATTCAGAATCTCTGAATCTCTTTTGGTTTCATAAGTATGTTTCTTAAAAGAATAACAAAATGCTTTTAAGAACAGTAATAGCTTAGAGCAGGAATCCCCAACTCCCAGTAGTGGTCTGTGGTGTGTTAGGAACCGGACTGCATAGCTGGAGGTGAGTGGTAGGCAAGTGAGCAAAATTGAAATCATCCCCCACCACCACCCCACCACCCCAGTTTGTGGAAAAATTGTCTTCCACAAAACCAGTTCTTGGTGCAAAAAAGTTTGGGTCTACTGATTTAGACGATAAGAACTTTTTGAAAAACTACAGTTATACAGCTTATCCACTAAATCAGCAGTCCCCAACCTTTCTGGCTCTATGGATCAGCAGTGGTGGTGGCAGTGGGGTGTGGAGGGGAATGGTTTCACATGTACAGTCTAGATCCCGAGCAGGTGCAAATGAAGCTTCACACACTCACTCACCCCTTGTATGGCCCAGTTCCCAACAGATCAGAGACTGGGGACACTTTCACTAAATCTTATGCATGTATTTCAATCCTGTTTTAATACCATAAAATATTTTCCCCAGCTCCCAAGAGAACAATTAGGGAGCTAAGATAGACAATACCATTTTTCAGCAACTCTGATAGACAAGATGGATGAGAGGAGACAGGGAGAAGACTGAATGAGCTGAGTAAAAATAAGTGAAGAAGACACTCAGCTGACCAGCATCCTGAATTAGGAGTGAAGAATGAACAGTTATGAACAGTTACAATGGTGACTCATTCTGAGACAGAATTGATGACAAAACAAGACACAGGGGTGATACAAAAGAAGATTCTGAGTGATAAAAGTATCCAGTATCTTATGATAAGATATAAGTAAATAAAGATATGAGTAAATAAATCTTCTAGGAACCAAAATAGGTTTATTTTGATTTATCTGGTAGCAGATAGTGTATTTTAAGGGAATTGGCTTAAATAAGATGCTTATGTATCATTAGTACAGTGTTTCTAAATAATTACCTGTGATAATATTTTATTTGCTTTTAATCAAAAGCCTTTATAGTATAATACACAATTGTACCAAAGAAAGGAGCATAAAATTACTTTGTTCAACAACTCTCATTTTCTTTCAATCATTTGCAATTCCTGGAAGAAAACTGGTGCTCCTTTTTTTTTTTCCGGGGGTGGGGGGGAATCTATTGTAATAGACTTTGGCAACCTACTAAGCAATGAGATTTTGTCCATAAAAACTGTCAGTATCTCCAGTGGAAAAGTATTCCTGTTTTTGTCTTTGTCTTAAAATACTGAACTGAAGAATATCACTGCTATTGCTACTTATTATTGTTACTTAGTACTAATATTATTGTTATTATTCTGCAGCATACAGTGATCTGGGTTACTACATCATTAACAAGTTGCATCATGTTGACGATTCTGTGGGGAGTAAAACACGCAAGGCCTTCCTTTATCTTGCAGCTTTTCCTTTCATGGATGCCATGGTGAGTCTGCAAAAGAGATTGCTGTTCTTGTTCTTGGAGATCTTTTAAAATAGAGAGTGGGTTGTTTTTTTACAGGTTTGGTTTATTTAGCTTCTATAGTTTGTTCCATGAAATTAAACTTGTTCTATCTTGTTGCCTTTTTTAGTACAAGCTCAGCCTCTTCAAAGACTTCTATAAAGGTCTTTTTAAAAAAAAACACAGAGATATCTGCTTCACTATCTCTCATTTATTTCACAAGTAATTATTACATAAATCCTTGTTTTAATGGACCTTACTTGAGTGGGCTTCAGATACCATGGTCAAAATCTATCTGTTCACTGTAAGTGTCTGCATATGTAAAATTCTGTTTGAATTTAATGGACATTTTGCTTTAACAGGCAGTGTTTACATTCACAGTCCAGTCAGTTAAGTGTTTATTGTAATTTTCAGAAGTTAACTCTCTCCAGTTACTCTGGGCACATTCCTTGACTGTAATTCAACAAATGTCCACTGTCCCAGTCAGTTTAAAGAGGTAGCTTATGTCCCAAACAATAATCAAATAATTATACATAACTTGATACTAATGCTTAAAATATGCCTGTATCCATAGTTCATTTTTTAATTGACTTATTTGTATGCTTGTGGAAACTGTCATAATCTTTCCCAAATAATGATAGTGTGTAACCTTTGTAACTCCTGACTAGTGACTATGCTAGGGAGGATAGAAATTGTAATCAGACATCTGGAGTTCAAGGCTAAACAATGTTAACCTGCTAGAAAACATTTTCCCATCTTCATGCATAATAGAATGAGATTCATACCTTCATGAGCAGAGAAAGAAATGATGGCTTTTCGTGTTTGTTCCACAACCATTCCACAAATGTTGTGGTTGTGCAATCTGTATTTATTTTACTGGTATTCCAGAACTAAAAGTCATCCCAATTGATGATCTATTTTTCTTCCTTTTTGTCAGGCTTGGACACATGCAGGCATTCTTCTGAAACACAAATACAGCTTTCTGGTTGGATGTGCCTCCATTTCAGATGTCATTGCTCAGGTAAGAAATTGTTCAATTTACAACTAATTTTGCTTTGGGGAACTGTCCAGTTAAATGAATGCCATTTCCATGCTTGAAAAAGTCTTTGTTAATTTATATGTTTGAACATGCATGAATTCATGCTGAAGATTCTGGGCTGCCAGTTCCTGGACATTGGCAATAAGAAGCTAATGTTGAAACAAAATCACTTCTCACCCTTAAGAATGGTCTATGTCTTCCTCAGTCTCAGGTCCCCTACAGAGACTGAGGTTTGAGGGGTCTGCATAGGATCTTAGCTGTTCCTTGCACTGCACTCTTCTGGGCAGAGAGTTCAAATGTCTTCCTGAGATTTATTGGAGCCACTCTCATAGCTTAGGAGTCACAGACCTGAGTGCTCCTATCATGAATGGGACCATTTTGGCCTTTACTTCTCCAGTTCCTCCTTCAGGACTTGGTACTTCTCCAGTTTCTCATAATCCTTCTTCCTGATGTTGCTGTCACTGGGCACTGCTTATATCTATCGAAGACTAGATACACACACACACATTCATACATACATGTACGCACAAATATACATAATATTATTGATCTCTATGTTTATCATCAGCATGTACTATTATACTATAATGTTATAATTACAGTGTTGTTGCTTAGCTCTTGTTTGTTTGTGTCATAACAGCTATTAATGACTCATCTAACTGTTAGATGGTGCTAAAATGAATGCCGTTAAATATACTTTTGACTGTATTTAAACTAATACTATAATTCAACCTTTATCTTTTCCCCCTACTATTCTCTCAGACTAATCACACAATAATTTTTGGATCAGAAAGGCAACCCAGAGAGATTTTCTCTGTTAGTTTTCAATTGCACCACAGTTTTGTGGCAAAAACCTACATGTTACCACATCCTGAATATAATTACCTCAAAATTTCTGTTTTAACAAATTGATCTTTAGCACTCTTCATTTTTGTTTCTTTGCCCAACATTCCAATTTAACATGTTTTCTTAACAGGTTAAGAAAGATTTCAACATGATCTTTCAGCTTAGTTAATGCTTTCGGTGCATACTAAACAATATAAAACTAAGTGGATAGCAATGTAACAGAATGCAGTATATTTGCTTAAATATTCCATTAAATCGTAATCACTCTCATTAAAGACATTAATTCAGTAATTCACTAATTAGCCCACATGGATGTTATTTTTCTTTTTTTCTTTGGAGAGATGTGGAATGTATCAAGATTCACATGCATTAGCTGTGAATTGTAAAGTTTTCTCAAGAGAATCATCCAAACTTACTTTATTGGTTATATTTATTTGAAGAGTTGTTCTTTGCAATTAAAATAATTAGACTAAATATAAAGAGTATGCCATCAGATGGAAAGGAAAGGGACATTGATTATTCTAGTTCCATTCTTTAGCTTTTAAACACAGTTGCTAACACTATTGGGGAAACAATTAACTCTAGTTTTCATTTGTGTTATGATTATTTGTATAATATGTTGAATTATTACTTACCTGAAAATCATGTGAAATAGGGACAAACTAATTAGAATTATCTTGACTCACACAGAAAAGCAGACTACTACAAAATGAACCAAAAATTTGGGTTTAAATTTAAATTTTAAATTAAAAATATGTGCTCTGTTGCATAATGTATTGCATGTATTCCAGTTTCTCTACAGATCATATAAAACCCAATATGCCTTTTAAATATCAGTATATTGTAGTCTTAATGAAATCATTAATTCATTTAATTAAGCAGAACTCTCTCGGTTCAGCCATTCATCAGCTATATGAATGGCTGAAGCGAGAGAGTTCTGCAACATTTCTTGTAGAAATGTTGCAAAGATTGTTGAGCTAAACTTTCAATCAGATTGCATTATTATTTAAAACTTTGCTCCTCTTGCCATTTATCTCACATTATGTGTTTTCAAGTATCCTTAATATACTTGAAAATATACTCCTTATATTCAAGTATCTTGAATATAACATTATAAATTGATGCATGGAAGTAGGTGAGATCTACATCAATGCAACTGTTTCCTTGCTGAACGTCCAATTTTTGGTTGTTCCTATTTCACCAGCATCACCTTTTCCCCCACCATATATGGCCAGGAATTTTTTTTAAAAACCATCAATTATTTAAAATGTAGGTAATCCTTCACTTATGTCTATAGTTGGAGCCAGAATATTCTTTGCTAAGCAAAGCAGTTTTTAAGTTAGTTGTGTCCCCAATTTAACAATCTTTTTTTTTTTGGCATGGTTGTTAAACAAATCACTGTAGTTAAGTCATACATTCATTAAGAGGACCATTGACTTTGCTTGGCAGAAGCCATTGGAAGGTGACAAATTGCAATCACATAATCCCGGGACACTACAATTGTCATAAATATATTCCAGTTGCCAGGCACTTGAATTTTGATCACATAATTGTGGGGATGCTGCAACAGTTGTAAGCACAAAGATCATTCTTTTTGCCATTTTTTTCAGCACCATTACCTGTAATTTCAAATTCATTTCTCCAAGTGTGTCTATACCTACAGCTTCTTGATGGAAATGTTGACCGTATCATCTTTAATTAAAATGTTGGTTCCTTTGAGTACAATTGAGAAGGTGGGGACATTCAATTTCAAATACATCTATATAATAAAAAGAAGCAATTTCTCAATGCATGTAATAGAAATCAGTCATTAAGAGTTGTTCTTTGTTATTTCTTGTAAAGGTGAAAAATCAATATATACCATCTACGTTTAGCAATTTTGGAAGATATATTCCTGAACAATAATGAAGACATATCTCATGTTTGGAAAATGATGCCCCAAGTGACTTAGCCTTCTGACTGTCTTAGCTTGTCCTAACTAGACTTCCTCCTCTTTTTTTTTTTTTTGGGATAGGTGGTTTTTGTGGCTATTTTACTACACAGTCACTTGGAATGCCGAGAGCCGCTCCTCATCCCAATCCTGTCTTTGTACATGGGAGCACTCGTCCGATGTACCACATTATGCCTGGGTTACTACAGAAACATTCATGATATTATTCCTGACCATAGCGGGCCAGAGATGGGAGTAAGTTTGGATACATTAATATATTACCTGTAAAATTACATCCAATACATCCATTTGTATTATAGAGTTATAGTTCAAACTCTGGTAATGCTGCTTTAGATTTTTTTTATATTACAGAGGTCGAGTTGTGTAATGTTGATTCTTTTTTTTAAAAAAAGAGAAAACTCTTTCTAGTATTTCCTGTTAGCTACTAAAGGATGCTTTTTAAAAGAATTGTTCCTTAAATTTAATTGGTATTTTGCTATTTGATAGGTTTGAAAAATGTAATGAGAAAAATATATAGTAATAGTAAGAGATCAACTGTTTTTTGGAAAGTTTCTATAAAGATGCCTTGGAGTTTTTGTTGAGTACAAGACTAATACAGTTACATACTCATAGCTAGGCAATAAAATATACTGGCTTCCGTGTAACTTATTCTTTTTTAGTTTCAGCAGCATATGTCAGGTTTAGTGTATACAATGCCACAATCATTCTATATCACTGTTGCTTCTTCTCCTAAATATCTCTAAAACCAAAGTATTTCTTGTGGTCCTGTTTCTGATAGTTTGTGTCTCATTCTTATTTGTATCGACACTAAGAAACAAATCAGCATCAAGCCAAGGAAATGAGCATAGAACTAAAAGAAATGCAGAACCAAGTGAGGCGATGAAAGATCATTAATCTTCCAAGATGCTTCTTTGCAGAAAAATGTATGAGAAGAACTGTTTTTTAGAATATCACATTGCAGAATTGTAGCTAAAGTACAATAATTTTAGCAAATTCTTAAATATGGTTTGAACACCCTAGTACAGTAATGTTCCTGTATTTCCATAGGCAATATTTTTTAAGAATCTGTAGTTCCTTTTTTATTTATACGCTTAGGAGCTTTTTAATACTATTTCTCATCTCTTTCTTGAAACAGTCAGCATTTGCAAAATAATTTCTTTAGCTCCTCTAATGGCTGTGCTCTGGCTTTGTGATTTAACAACACTGACTTTTCTCATTTTATCTGCAGGGAGATGCTACAATAAAAAAGATGCTAAGTTTCTGGTGGCCTTTGGCATTAATTTTGGCCACTCAGAGAATCAGTAGGCCCATTGTGAACCTCTTTGTATCCCGCGATCTTGGTGGCAGTTCGAAAGCCACAGAGGTATGAATCCAATTTGCTTTAACTTTCTATTTGTCCCTAATAGCAGATCTATATTTATGCAGAGAACTTAGATCTGTTCTTCACAAAAGAACTATGTTTCCTCCCAGTCCTTTAAAAACTCATCCCGCCCAGCTGTTGAAGATATATTGACTTTCCATTGGTAGCTTACCCATGCTACTGGCTCTGAGCTGTATTAGATTTATTTCCTGCAGTTCCTAGCCACCATGACTTGACTTACTTTTCTTATTTCTGATATTGCTAGAATACCTGAAAGACTTTCCAATCAAAATTGTCATCAAGTCTTCTTTTTTAATTTAAATAAGTTTTCTCTCTCTAGATTTTCTGGGTGATTTTGACTCAGGAAAAATTCAGTTGACTTCCTTTTCACTTAATGAAGAGGGCTGCACAGCATTTTTTTTTCCAAATTGAAGGTTACACTTGGTCTTTGCAGGTGGGTTATTTTCCCAAAAGTTTGTGACCAAAGAAATAGATGGAGATTTTAAAAAACAACATTGGATTTATTGTCTGTACCTGAAAGAAACTTTATGTATTTTTCCCAAATAATATCAGTACCTTGACTTGTGGCAGAAAAGCTGCACTTTTTCTGTCTATTCTTCCTTTTTTCAGAAGAGATATTAAATTAAGAATCTTCTTCCTTAAAGGTGAATACAGTAATTTACATGTATTCAGTGTAAATTAAACAAATTTATATATAAATATATTGAAATGTAAAATTATTTAAATTTATGAAATGCATGTTTATGGAGATTTTCAGCCGTCCATTTAGCCCAAAGGTGCTTTTTCAAAAGGCAACTGGACTTCCTTTGTTTTTCCTTCTCATCCAAGAAGCTTCTTCAGTTCAAGGAAAAACAAAGGAAATTCAGTTGCCTTTCAAAAAAAGGCAACCTTTTGTTACATTTTTTAGAAAATACAATAATAATGTTCTCCCTTTGTCATTAAAAATTGCAACTGGTTACCAGGTTTCAGGGAGCTGTGGGGGTCATGTCCAAGGCTTTTCAGGGAGGGTATCCTGTAATATTCCCAATTCCAACCTTTGAAGTTTTCATCTAAATTGTGGTACAGGTAGACATTCAGCAACTCTTCAATGTTACAGTGGTGTTGAATGGTGGTTATGACCAATCCTTGAAGTTTCAGTCAACCCTATGGTTACATGATTGTAATTGCAATCTGGGTGTTTGACAACAGGCTTGCACTTATGACAGTTGTAGCATCCAGTGGCCCTGCGATCACAATTTGTGACCTTCCCTGCTGGCTTTCCATAAGTAAAATCAACGAGGAAGCTGGAAGGGAAGGTTGCAAGTTGGTCACATAAGTCTACCCCACTCATGCATCCTCCCCCAGCCCCTCTGCACACATGTCACATGTCATTCATCTTATGAAAAGAAGGACTAGAGGTGACATGATAGCAGTGTTCTGATATCTCAGGGGCTGCCACAAAGAAGAGGGAGTCAAACTATTCTCCAAATCACCTGAGGGGAGAACAAGAAGCAATGGGCAGAAACCAATCAAGGAGAGAAGCAACTTAGAACTAAGGAGAAATTTCCTGAAAATGAGAACAACTGATCAGTGGAACAACTTGCCTCCAGCAGTTATGAATGCTCCAACACTGGAAATTTTTAAGAAGATGTTGAATAACCATTTGTCTGAAGTGGTGTAGGATTTCCTAAGCCTAAGCAGGGGGTTGGACTAGAAGACCTTCAAGGTTCCTTCCAACTCTTGTTATTCTATTCTGTTCATTGACCATAAACACCTTCCCTGGCTATTCACACATCCTTTCCCACCTGGCAGTAGCCATCCCAAGCCACACCACAATTATGTTGTGCCTCCCCATGCCACCCACACATCGTCTGAGCATCACTGAACTTGTGTGGCACCATCCTAGCCACTCACATACCCTCCCCAACTACTTGTGCACATATGCTCCACCCTGCAGCAGCCACCCCAAGCCCTGCCACACTCACCCTGCGCCACCCAAACTATCTGCACAGCCCCTCCTTTTCCCACCCAACAGCAGCCACTTACCTGCCTACTGGCCTGCTTTTGAGACACCTGGGACTTACAATTTGCTATTTGCCTCCTACTTTTGATTGTTGGAAACGGGCATGAAATTGTGAGGAGGTACTCATTTAGCAACAGCGGGGACCGCAAAGATTCCATTTCTAAAAGTGCAGCCTTGTGACATCATGCTTTATGGCCATATCACTTAGTAACAGAAATCCCACTCTCCATTGCTGTTGTAATTTGACTACCTGTAGAGAATAACTGCTTTTAAAGAGCCAGATTGCTCAGTGTTGCAACACATATTCTGCAGATTAAGGAACACCGTCTAAGAGAAGACTAATAGTTGTAATCACGTCTGCTGTACAAATTAATGACAGCTTGAACATATTTTACCAGATGGCTTCTGGTCTTTATATGTAAAATGTACTCAATTAAGTAAAATGTACTTTTCCTCTAATGGTAACTAGCTTTCACAAGACAAATCTATACATATCACACACTGGGGAAGAAGTACAATGCTTATATTTCCAGTGAAGAATTAAACCCAGTATGTGACTCTGCTAGTCATACCAACTAACAAGAAATTACACGATGCTCTGAATCAACCTTGTTTCCTTAGCTGCCAAATTCTGAGACTGTATCCTATGAGTGAAACTGCCCCCCCACCAGCAGTTTACCGTCTAATGATCCTCACCTGATGTAACGTCCCCATCACGAGACCCTTACTTGACACAGTTGACTCACACCTGACCCATCACGAGACCCTTACTTGACACACCCACACCTGATCCATCACAAGACCGTCACTTGACACACCTATGCCTGAAGCCCTTATAAACAGAAGGACACTGACATTCCCTAAACTCCACTGAAGATGTTACCTAGTCTTCTAAAGAAACATTCTGAAACCAACCCACACGCTTGGAGAACAAATCTTCACTCTCATCCTATACCCGAGCTACAGATATTTGCAAATATGGATACCTGATCAGATGCTTAGAATTCTGCCCCACTATGAAGTCACTCACATTTATAGGATAAATATAAATATACAACCTTTATTCTAGCATGATATTTAATATAATTCTGTTTCATGGAAATTAAGACCTTTGAGGTTTTATCTAATATACTTGTATATCAAAGTAATGTAAAGAAGTGAAATATAGAATTGAGATATTCAGCATGTACTTAATTGAACAGTTAACTTTTACTGAGCACAAGTTGTGTAATTAATATTTTAAACCACCCATTTAGACATATTTTCCCTTGTGAAGGCAAAGAATGCCTTTCAACTTTCTCTTGCTGAAATGTGTCTCATCATGTCAGCTGATAACTGATTTCATTGGTGTCTATTGTTCGTGTGTTCTGTTGCTTTCTGTTTCTGAAAACATCATTGCTAAAAGAGAAAGCACTGGTAGGACTAACAGTTTGGAAAATCCTGGCACACAAGCAGAGTGTACTGCAAATTTCAGCTTATGAATGCTGCCGGATCTACTTGATGGGTATTTTGGGCCCAATTCAGTTTTAATGCTTCTGAATTCCTAACCACAGTTAGACTATGAGACATATGTTGTTGGCTCAGATATTACTTCTTCTTTCTTGCATGCAAAACACCTTTCAAATATTTGAAAAAAATAAAATGATCCATTAATTCAGAATATATTTAGGTCCCACGAATTATGACTGAATATCAGAAAAAGCTTCCATTCATAATGGCAAAAAGTGCGTTGAGTGTGCACTTGTTTAGCCAGGGAGGGGATGGACTTCTCTTCACTGGCTGTATTCAAGCAGTGTTGACAGCTATCAGAGATTTTTTTTTCTTTAGTTTAGATTCCTGTACTGAGCAGAGAGTTAAACTTGATGGCCTAAAAAAGGGTCTCCAACTTTTGCAACTTTAAGCCTGGTGGACTTCAACAGAATTCTGGGAGTTGAAGTCTGCCAGGCTTAAAGTTGCCAAGGTTGGATACCCCTGGCCTAAACTGTTCTTAGCAATTCTGTGAAATCCATTTCCCTTTTTCAAATGCAACACTGTAATTGCTTAAATAACATGCTGTGTATCACAATATTTATTTACACTCATGAATGTGCTTCCTAGAGAAGCGTGCCGCTTACTTTGCATAGAATAGTTTAATTGGCAACCCTGCCTTAGAATTTTTTTCTAAGCCATAAGATTATATTGTTATTGTTTTCTTAAGTGATTTCCCTTAGAACAAAACTGAAAAGATTAATAGACTTGAGATAAAATTTGCCCAGTGAATTTGAAATGGAAGAATAAGATTTTGAACTTCCACCCTGGAATGGACAATAGAGAATGTTTTTCAAAACAGTTTAAATGTGATTAAGAAAAACCTATTCTGACCACACAAGATATGGGTTACTGACACTTAAACTAAAAGGCCTGTCCACTTTCTTTAAAGAATCTTGAGATGATCCTAGTAATTGTGTGCATGATCCTTTACTACTAAAATTTCTAGATTGATGTAGTTTAGATATAATCTACAATGCAGCCATATTTGCTTGTGTTTCTAATCATGATTTCCAAAACATAATTCTATAGACAGTCTCAAGTAGTTAGGTAAGATATTGTCCAATCACTGAATATCTTTTCATCACTGTGTACAACATTCAACATTATTCAGTTCAGCCCCTGCTTTCCAGTCTCAGTTGGATCTTTCATCGTACAGATGCAGATTAGCATGTTTTTGTAGTATGTTTTGAGAAATTCCATGAAAAAGACTAAACTGTCGTAGAAACACAAAACACATAAATCATAGTTTGGTTTATTTTTACCACAATTCTGAACAGTAATTCTCCATTACTCGCAACTTGGACGTCCTCCTGGATGCACGGCTGTCTTTAGAAGAGCATATGATGGCCATGGCCAGGGGGGCTTTTTATCAGGTGCGCCTGATACGCCAGTTGCGTCCCTTTCTGGATCGGGACTCCCTATGCACAGTCACTCAGGCTCTCGTCACATCCCGCCTGGATTACTGCAATGCTCTCTACATGGGGCTCCCCTTGAGGTGCACCTGGAGGCTCCAGTTGGTCCAGAA